>JACBYL010000858.1:0-129461 GCA_015266385.1 Trichoderma oligosporum | reverse complement strand
AATAAATAAATAAATAAATAAATATAGTATTCAAAGTGTTATTAAAACTCCCGAGGCTGCTCTGTATCGCATATCCTTAGAACGCGATTTCAAGCTGATACTAATTTATGCATGAACTATTAGAGCTATTCGAACTACCTACCTTACTGCAATGCCTATTGCTCTTTATAGTCATCTTCTTAGATACAATGTCACGCAAGCGTAGCATTTCTCCTGCTATTATTGACTCGGATTCGAAACGACCTAGGTTTGCCGAGCGAGAGGGCGAATCCTGGAATATACAGAACTTCGAAACAACACGAACTCGGGAACGATGGGATTCTTCGCTATGGGTAGATGAAGATTATATGCTGGCCGTGCCTTCTCTATCACCAACCCTACACCACTTCGCTCGGCGTGGTATTCAACGTTCCATCGCTATGATCTTGACTCACGATGGATTTCAATCTGCTAGTCCCGAAGCACTTGAAAGTTTTACAGAAATGGTTGAACTGTGTAGGTAGTCGCCGCTCTTCTAATTTGGCATTTTTTCTTTTCTTTTAAAGTTAACACAACTTTTTTTTTAATAGATATGTGTTCTATCATTGAGGAAATCAAACGACTCGCAGTATCGTCACGTCGTGAAACGCCCATTCCATCAGACTTTGAAACCGTGCTGAAGCATCATAATCTATCTCTCTCATCCCTCAAGCCGCACGTCAAGAACCGATTGTGCAGTGAAGCCATCACTGAGACTATTTCCGGTGCTGTAACGGTTCACGACACGTTCAGCTCACTGCCGCTTCTTGGTATTGAACTCAGTGGTCAGCCGGACAAAGACAGTAAACCCTTTATACCACCCTGTTTCCCCGGCTTTCCTAGCACGCACACATATAGATTTACACCACAAGATGATACAAGAGTTCGGGACTCCAAGCAGATCAGAGAAGACGCAGCCAAAAGCGCACAACAAGGAGAAGATGCACTGCGGAGACTAGTACGGGCTTCGAAAATGCGCAAGCAAAAAGAAGTTAAGTCATTAGTTGAAAGAGATAGCCAGGGTAAAGAACGTTTTCGGTTATGGGAGTCAACTATGAAACGATTCATGGGAGGGGATAAGTTTAGAGAGCACGCTGATAAGGTGGAAATTGCAGACCACAGCATGCTCGTAAATGCTGACACTAAATTCTCACGCAGAGAGTTATCTCGTTTGGGAAAGAAGTCCAGCTCTCTATAAGGCGTTCGAAGACAAATCATCTGACATGGAGCCATCTCTCTCCCTACTTCAGGAATTAGCGGATAAAAAATTACGACTCTACATGGTCTCACTATACCCAAACCATCTTTATAGAGCTTAAAACACAATAACCGTGTTATCTTAAACAGGGATGATACCCAAAGCTTGGTTTAAACACATGATCTGACTTCCTTTAACAACACAAGATTGTAGTATTCTTTGTTTTTTTGCTTGGTGCTTAATAGAAACAATAGTTAAGAACCATCTTCTTTATTAGAAGCGAATTGTGTCCAGTACCTTTTTTTAGTAATTCCATAGCCAGCAATTCTTAACCCTCTGCTAGGCTACGTTTACATAACGCCGCCTTATCTCAGTTACATCTTGAGGAAGAAGCTAACTATGTGATGCCCAATAATCCACCACGTTCCAGCCAAGCCCCCTCTAACCTCTCAACCTACCATGGCAACATTATGCCCGCGACATAACGCCCCAGGCGCGGATGATGTTGTCCGTGTAGCCAGCAAACAGAGTCTGTCCATCGGCAGACCAGGCCAAGCTGACACACTCCGGTTCCCGGCTCTTCTTGCCTACAGAGGTGAACTCAGGCTTCAACTCGTCAACCTTGCTCTTCTTCTCAAGATCGAAGATAATGATGCTGCTAGCGGTGGCTGCGCAAAGCCAGTATCGGTTGGGAGAGAAGACGAGGGCATGAATCTCATCGTTGGCGTTGAGAGAATATAGATGCTTAGACTCGTTCAAATCCCAGAGCATCGTAGTGCCGTCCTTGCCACCGGAGGCACACAGAGAGCCATCTGGAGAAATGGTGACAGTGTTGATATAACCAGTGTGGCCGATGTGGTCGGTCTGCAGCTTGCAGGTGGAGAGCTCCCAGACCTATAAAGTTGTCAAAATAAATATTGCATACGCAGCCAAAAGAAAGAAGGGAAGGGAAAAGATGAAAGAGAATGAAACAAAATTCAGGGCAAATGGTAAATTTGTCTCATGGCCAAGAGTGGCTCTGAAGTAGCAAATACTTGAAGAGGTTGCGAAACATCATATGGTGTTGTAGATTATAGGTAAGTCTAGGGCAAAACAGAAAAAACTACATACCTTGACCAGCTTATCCCAACCACTGGACACAATCACAGGATTCTGGGGATTGGGGCTGAACCGAACACATGAAGCCCACTCGGTATGGCCCTTATCAGTGATAGTGTACTTGCAATCACCGAGAGTATTCCACAGCTTGATAGTTCGATCGCGCGAGCCTGAAACAATTTGTCGGTTGTCGGCGGAGAATGATACAGACAAGACGTCGTTGGTATGGCCGACGAATCTTCGAGTGGTAGTGCCAGTCGCGAGCTCCCAGAGACGAAGTGTCTTGTCCCAAGAAGCAGACAGGGCATAAGCACCGTCAGAGGAGATAACCTAATAAATGAATTAGAATCGGCCTATAAGGCTGCTTTATACTTATAATTTAACTGTATGTAAGCAAACAAACATACACAATCTGACACAATGTGAGAGTGGCCGTGAAGGGATCTCTTGGGGTATCCGTATTGCGTCTCATCGCGTGTGAGGTTCCAGATAATCAGAGTCTTGTCTCGGCTGCCGGACAAAAGCATGTTGGGGCTATATATTGTTAGTTTAAAGGATCTAATATGTCCTCGAAGCGTTGGAGACAAGCATACTTCTCCATTGAGGTGGCCAAGCTGGTAACCCAGCCATTCTACACGAAATGTCAGCCTCATTTCGAGTTATGAAATAATGTCATGATGGGAGGATTGAATCGTACATGGCCCTCGAGTGTACCTTTGAGAATCAGTTGTTCAGCCATTGGTACAGCCTCGCCTCTGTGCAAAAGATTTAAGAGATGGGTGAAAAAAGAGAAAGTTTAGCTGAGAAGACCACTTCTCTTCTACAAAAGGTCAACACCGAATGTAAAGCTCTCGAAATTGGGGCTGAATGAAATTGTGAATTTTTTGTGTGGGCGAAAAATTAGGGCCGAGCGACGGGATTGGCTAAAGCGGGCTATTAAGGTGGAATCTTGACTATCAATCCGTTATCTCTAATCAGGCAAGCAAGGCAGAGCAAGTACGAATTTGCTCCATACTCCTAGCAAGACAGCGAATCAGAAAGAACTAATAGCTATTTAATATATATATATATAGTTATATTCAGTATATTATTAAGAGAATATATCTAACTTAGTATTTACCAAACTTAATATGTTATATATTAGGTCTAGTATTTTTGATTATTTTAAACTTAATTAAATATTTTATAGATTATTAAAACCTATTGGATATAGAGCATAAATATTTCTAAGGTATAAAGATATAAGACTAATTCATAATTGCTATATATCCCGAAGCCAAGCCTCAATATAAACCTAGCTATATAGACTGATTATAAGTTAACTGCTACTGCATATTACTATGTACAGAGTACCCGCCTTCTTTATAGAGGCATGACTAAACCAAAAAGCTCGCGTTAGTTCCTCGTCTGTGTCGCTTCAAAGGCGAAAACGTAGTGTTGTTGAAAGCATTTTCGAATGATGTTTTCAGTTTTTTAGCCCGGCTAGGTTGCGTCTCCATGGACTGGACACCTTCCCCACTATCCTCCTCTAATATGGTGTTAGGAGCCTTGCTTAACAACTTCCTTTTCCTCTTTTTATTCTCAATCTCGGCCGTGTCCTTTGTAATGGCCGTTTCGCGAGTCTTAAATTTTCCACGAGGAATGGCTTTCTCGTTCTCTCCATCACTAGAGGCTACCTGCTTTATGTCCTGACCTGGAACGGATAGCTGGGACATGTAAACCTCGCTCCCTAGTGTTCGTTTTTTTGACTTTGACTGGGCCTCAAGAGGATCAAACTTTGACTTTTCCCGGCGTCTCAAGGATATAGGAGCTGACGCCTCGACACCTGGTGCCATTGTAGATTGAGGATAAGATTTGTTTGTCATCTGTATTGGCGATGGTTCATCATTTTCAACTTGTGCAAGTGCATCATCAAGCGTCAACGCAAGATCAGTAGTTTCACTGATGAAATCTTGCGTATAATCTTTTGTTTTGTTGAGAAATGGCGTAATCGAGAATGTTGATTTTTCTCCCACCATCGCTAGTTCTGCCGCATGATTCCTCGCTATTCTCTTGCGAGACAGCTTCACTTTCTCAGCAGCTAAGGATCGGTCTACATTATTAGGCCTCGCCGTTGGTTCTTGATTGAAAGTATTCCTACTCTCTAATTTATCTTCTGTCAAGCAAGATCGAGACTCATGAAGTCCCTCCTGCATATCTTGAAGCTTCGTTTGCGAATTTTTGAGCTTCTTCTCTAGCGTCGATATCTGTCCTTCTAGCTTGTTATGGTTGCGCCTAGATTCCTCTAGCTCCCTCTCGTGATCTGACCTCATCCTCTGTCGCTCTTTTTCTCCTTCAGCTATTTTTTCTGTTGCCTTCTCCAGCATTGATCGAAGTTTAGTTATATCTTCGCTTTCCTTGGTCTGATTTTCAGACTTTGATCGTTTCTCGTTTGCAAGGTCTAGTTCCAAATACTCTAGTTGATGCCGGAGTCCACGCTGCTCGGATATATGCTCGGATATAGCTTTCTCGTAGTCCGTCACTTGTAACCGTAGCAGCTCCAGTTCAGGTTGCAAGTACTGGAGCTCTCTCGTTAGGACGATATTATGTTCTGAAGCTTTGCTAAGGTCTTGTATAGACGTTTCATAAGGCTCCATCGTCGTCTTTGCCCTGTTAGAGTACATCGTGGCAACACTGCTCCGGGACGTCACCTACCGTCGAGCCCGCCACTCCAGTTGTGTATTTCTTAAATCGCGCATCTTGAGTTTGATCTTGCATCTTCAGCTCATCAACTTCGACTCGTAACTTGTCGCTAATTTGGGAGAGGGCCTTGATTTCTGTGTCCTTTGTGGTGCATTTATCTTGCAGCTGAATATTCTCCCCATCAAGTAATAAGATGCGAAGTTGGAGTCGACGCGCATCTTCATCTCGACTAATAAGTTCAGTTTTGTGGCGATTGTTTTGATATTGTAAATCAAGATCATGGAGACGCGTCATGCGCTGACAGGTCATTGTAAGCACAATACGAAAACAAGAATGGAGTTCAAGGGCAAGATTACCTCGGCCGAGTTCACACTCATGGCTGTCCGTCATCTAAAAGCAAAAGACTAAAGGTTATATAGATAAATCCAGAATGACAGATAAATAAAGCATTCCTTTGCATAATTTGTCCAATAGGTTTATTTATTTCTTGGCATACAAAGTACGGTTCATCGAGGTATTACTTGTATGCCCCGAGTCCCGCCATTTAGTACTAATGAGAGATTGTTAAGGAGATACTTATTAAGCCACTCTCATTCTGCATATACTAATGTGCCGCTTAGCAGATCAGCGTTTGAATAATGCGCTAGCTATATACGGTCAAGCGTTTAAGATCTAGCTCAAGTTATATAATCATGACACGGGGCGCCCTTGGACACTAAGAAACACTTGGTCGAAGAGCTATAGGTTGACAGCAACATCAGCTGCTGTGCTTTCAATCTTTTGATAGCAGCTACAAACAATCACGAAGATGCGTATCTTCCTTTCACTTCTGCCTTTGTGCTTATTATTTGGCGGTGGCAGCACAAAAAAGGTGCAAGCTGAAAATTATGAGGACTTTTATCGGCTGTCTCAAAGCACGACACCTTTAAAGCTTACTGATGCCACCTATGCCTCTTTGACAGCTGCTCCCAGGAATCATAGTGTGGCTGTCCTTCTTACTGCTTTGGACACTAGGTTTGGTTGTGAGCTTTGTCGAGAATTTCAACCCGAATGGGATCTTTTGGGACGAAGCTGGTTCCGTGGCGATAAGGCTGGCGACTCTCGATTGCTCTTTGGTACCTTGGATTTCGCCGATGGCCGGGAAGTCTTTGTCTCGGTGCGTAGCTATTGCATACGTCTAATTATATCTATTATGCTAATACTTCAGATCGTATCACAGCTTAACCTTAATACAGCTCCGTTGCTTCTCCTTTTTCAACCAACCATAGGACCCCATGCAGTCACCTCCCCGGAACCTGTTCGATACGATTTCTCGACAGGGTAATGCATCTTATCACTCTTTGGATCTCTACGCCTTGCCAATTAGTACTGACAAAATAATAGGCTTTCAACGGCTGAACAAGTACATTCTTGGCTGTCTCGACAACTGCCGAATAGGCCACACCCTGCAGTGAAACGGCCCATAAACTGGATCCGATGGGCGTCTACTGTGACTATCGTCCTCGGTGTGGGTACGGCAGTGGCAAGTGCATCTTCTTTCGTGCTGCCTATCATTCAGAATCGCAACATTTGGGCTTCTATTAGCTTGATTTCTATTCTTCTCTTTACTAGTGGACACATGTTCAACCATATCCGGAAAGTACCATACATAGCCGGAGATGGGCACGGCGGTATTAGCTATATTGCAGGAGGATTCCAGAGCCAACTTGGATTAGAAACCCAGATCGTGGCTGCCATCTGTAAGATGAACCCTCTCAATAACAGGTATTTTGTATGGGAAACTAATGAGCCATATGACAGATGGTGTGCTATCGTTCTGCGCAATAACGTTAGCTGTCAAGGTTCCACGTATGGTTGACTCCAAGTCTCAGCAGGTCGCGGTAATTGTTTGGAGCGTCATGCTGTTCCTCGTATACAGCTTTCTCTTGAGCATCTTCCGCATCAAGAATGGTGGCTATCCATTCTCCTTACCACCTTTCATGTAAGAGAAGTCATGGAAAGCACGAATGTAGAACGGTATAAAATTAGGCATAGCTTAATTGACAGCAGATCGCATTCGCTACGCAGCTTACCAATCTTTTATAAGCAAGCCGCATCAGAATTTATACTAGACAATAGGCAGGATATGCGATGAGCATAACTATTCTGGCCAAGTGCTCCAGCACGGGAAACTGTTTTCTTCATAATTTGCTTCCGGCGGACTTAATCAGGCCGTGATAACATTGACCTCACCAACTGTGACTCTAAGAAAACACTATGTAGACATTTGCTCGATCAAAAGATAATTTGGTCACGTAGAATTACCCTGCAAGAACGAAGCTAAGGGAGAGCAGTACTTAGGTACTCTACGGAGTAGGGAGTATATAGTACCTATATGTACTCCGTACTCTCCACAATAATAGCTTGTCAAATATGCCCTAATTGCCCTTGTTGACCGCTCTCCCGCTAGTGCCGCCATCGACCAATCAGATTTTCATTCCAGGATGAAAGCCCTGAAATTTCTTGAAAGTTGAGATTGAATTCACTGAACTTCGCCTTTGACAACCAAGCCCATCAACCATCTTTTCTAGCACCAGTCGTCGCCATGGGTACGTGAATAAACTGACATAGCCTGCGTATGCGAGTGGTGTTGATACCTAGTGTATCTCTCTGCGCTTTGGATGCCGTCTTCTGAGCAAGATGCGCAACCACTTTTTGAGCATGAACCATCTGGCTGACGACGGTTTCCATTTCCAGGTATTGATCTCGACCGCCATCACGTCAAGGGCACGCACCGCAAGGCCCCCAAGAGCGACAATGTTTATTTGAAGCTTTTGGTGAAGCTGTACCGCTTCTTGGCTCGTAAGTTTGTATCAATGATAACCAGAGATCTGCTGTTTCATACGGGGCCACTTATGAACTAACGAACGAAACTTTAGGGCGAACCGACGCCGCATTCAACAAGGTGGTGCTCCGACGACTTTTTATGTCCAAGATTAACCGCCCTCCTGTCTCACTATCTCGCATTGTTGCCAATATCAACAAAGAGGGCGAAAAGCGTACTGTCGTTGTCGTTGGCACTGTCACCGATGACAACAGGCTCCTCGCGTTCCCTAAGACGACTGTTGCCGCGCTTCGATTTACGGCTACTGCTCGTGCCCGAATTGCTGCTGCTGGTGGTGAGGCGATTACTCTCGACCAGCTAGCCCTTCGCGCTCCTACTGGCAGCAACACTTTAATCCTTCGAGGACCTAAGAACAGCCGAGAGGCCTTCAAGCACTTTGGATTCGGCCCTCATAAGCACAAGGTAAGCTGGACTAGTACTTGGTTGTGGCCTGATGATACTAAATTTATGTCGCAGAAACCATTCGTCGAATCAAAGGGACGCAAGTTTGAGCGGGCTCGTGGCCGAAGACGATCACGTGGTTTCAAGGTCTAAATTATGCTGGGAAAAACGGGCGAACATCAAGACAGAGATAATAATATTTGTCTTCAATAAGCTTCACTTATGGGGTCTAAATGGAAGGCGTGACTTGATATCCTTCAAAACTTAAAATTCTTGCCCAGGCGTGGCCAAATTGATGATATGCTTGACCAAAACTGAACGTACTCTTTATTTAGTGGTTACTACTCCTGACACCACCGATGGTAACTTCAGGCTTTCTGTAAAGGGCAACGAAATAGGCCTCTCTACTTTCCTGTCCAAGTTAGTATTAATCATGCTTATGATGCAACAAGTAACAAACGTACAGCTCTTGAGGATTCTGGCTTCTCTCTATACACCTCTAAGAAAAGTAACTTGAGCTGTTGTTCTAATAACTTGTCGCTTGCTCCCGTGTAGAACTTGCAGACAAGGTGACCTCCAGGCTTGAGTGTGTCGCTAGCAAAGGAAAGTGCAGCATTGCAAAGATCCTAGCAGCCATCATTATTATCATTCCGTGCTTTCTCTAATCTTTGCAATTTTGAAACTCGTCCTTACCATGCTACCGGCATGGTCCCTGGACGCAATACCGCTCGTATTCATAAGCCTGTTATAAGGGTTATTCATGCTGTTCGCGCTCAACCTAGACACTGGTTCCCATGGTGCTGACATATCACTTAACACGATCTAAGATTTACTGGCATCAGCATCAGGCCATATATTGCGATCAACAAACTCACATCCACAAGATTTGTTGTTGTCTGATTTGTTGGTATTTTACCGGACAGAGGGTTTGCATTCTCCGCCGAATGTCTTTCTAAATCGATGTAACTCGGTTGGTTGACAAACGTGTGTTTTGGGGGTAAGTCATTTTCACCACTGATATCATATTTCTCCATTTCTAGTCGTTGGTCACTCTGCGTTTCAACGATAAATGCCTTCACAAGCTTTTGAACTACAGGAGAGAGAAAATCCCCCTGAAAAGTTGCGACACCCCGAGGAGGTTGGGCGGGTATGAGGTCAATACCAATGACACGGCCATGAGGTCGAGTGCGTTCGGCAGCAACCTAACCAAATACGTATATCTATTAGCTAGCCGAAGCAAATCGAGAAATACTAGTGATTTACTAGAGACTTGGATATAGATACGACATACTTGAGACCAGCTGCCTGGTGCATAACCCTGGTAGATGAAATTTAAGTCTTAGAGATATGCCACTTATATCACATATTTGATGCCGGTAACTTACTAGATCAACTACGGTTTGGCCCCTTTTAAAGAGCTTGTACTTTGTATCAATCTAGTTTCGTATCAGTATTGTGACAAGACGTGGTGGCAGGTAAAGGTGGGCGAGACTTGCCTCTATTAGTTTAAAGGCGGCTCTGCTCTTAAGTCCTTGAAATTTGGCATTACGAGCATATACATCGCGGCCGTGACGCTTTTTCCATTGAGTCCCAGAGGAGGCTCGTCTTGCCAATCTTGAAACATTAGCGAGAAACCCAGTATGTGACGCTGTAGTCGATGTGCGCAGTGTTAGTCGAAGACTTAATGAACGAGCTGAACGTGCAAGTAGCATTTTTCCATTTAAGGGTATCTCTAGTAGTGGATACCTCGAGCAAAAGGGTTTCCAGAGAGACGTCAGGTACAGTAGGCAAAAAAAACTCTGTAGTTACTCAGTTTATTTAATAATAAAATGTAGAATATCATTTGAATTTAGTTTATATTATCCACTACCTTAGTAGTTAAGCTATATTATAGCTGCTGGAGACGTGGAAATATATAATAAAATAGTTAATATAATTTATAAAACAATAAATATAACCTATAAATTGACAAAAATCATCTATAAAATAATAAATATAATTGATAAAATATTAAATATAAATTGATAAAACAATGATATAATTTAAAATGTTTCATACTGATAATAGCAATATAAGCATAATATAACGAAAGATAGTAAGTAAAATAGATCAATAAAATAAATCAAATATCATTAGGAATTTTCTTTGGGGGGTTTTTTTGGGGGGGGAGGGAGAATATATTTACACAAAATATAAATGTTCGCTGCGTATAAGTATAATGTAGTTAAATTTTCTCCTGAGGCCCACTTTTTAGTAGCCTAACTTATAACAACCTCTGGCAAGGCTACCGACCACTGACTGCAGTAGGTAACCACTACTAACAGCTTGCCTATGGAGCAACAGTAGTCTCGCTCGTCGAGCAGCCAAATTCACCTTCACTTGTGGCTCGCCATTCCTTTTACTGGTCATACACTTGATACCCGCCAGATTATTCTCACATAATTTGCTCTCGCACAGAAATCACGTACCAAACGACTTTCCAAGGATACGATTTTATTCTATTCTATTCTGCTGGCTGATAGAATGGCTGTCGTAAGTGCATATTATTATTCTCTTTCTGGTCTCTTTCAACTCTGGCACCCCTGGCAGATTAGAGAGCTGCCCATTCGGGATCTCTCTGTAATCATATGCCACAGAGTCATCTTACCTCACCTTTTATTTGGGCAACATCCATGCTATTCTTTGATATGCCCTCGCACTTGAAGCTGGGGCACGAGACACACTCTAGCCGCCTATATCATTATGCCCCTCCGCTCATGATTTTCTGAGATCTACATATAGATCATGTCTGTGGTTTACTGTTGGCTAACGAGTGCAGCCGCGAGCATTTAATGCCCCCGGCTATATACAAAATGGTGCGACTAGCCTTCCGTCACCTGGCGCAGCTCCTCTACTGCCCAACCAAGGCCGTATTATTCAGACAGGGCCCATACGGATTCTTTGCATTGCAGACGTTCGAGGTACATTCTAGACAGCATCATCTAATAAGTGTCCTGCGCTAACAACTCGTCAAGGGAACCTACGATCACTCAATGAGCTTGCAAAACAAGCCCGCGCCGACCATATCATTCATACTGGCGACTTTGGATTCTATGACCACACATCCTTAGAAAGAATCGTGGAGAAGACTTTGAAGCATGTGGCGCAATACTCACCCCTGATTTCCGAACCAGTGAAGAAGGCTATTCAACAGGGAGGACCTGGCTCAGTTAAATCCAGATTCTCTGCGAGCGACCTTCCACTTTCCGAACTTCCTCTTCTTCTCAACGGGGAGTTAAAATTGGACGTCCCAGTCTATACCGTTTGGGGCGCCTGTGAGGATGTTCGTGTTCTTGAAAAATTCAGGTCTTCTGAGTATAAAGTTCACAATCTCCATATCATCGACGAAGCCCGCTCTATGTTGCTGGAAGTTGGTGGTGTGAAACTTCGACTTCTCGGTCTTGGCGGCGCTGTAGTGATGCACAAATTATTTGATAATGGAGAAGGCCGTACTACTATTGCAGGAGGGCAGGGTACGATGTGGACAACTCTGCTGCAGATGGGAGAGTTGGTTGATACTGCTCATCGTGTTTACGATCCTACCGAAACTCGGGTCTTTATTACACACGCCTCTCCCGCTCGAGAGGGTATATTGAACCAATTATCTGTCACTTTGAAGGCAGACTTCTCTATTTCAGCCGGGCTCCATTTCAGATATGGAAGCTCCTATAACGAATTTAGTGTTAATCCTACGCTAGATCATTATCGTGGGAAGTTAGCTGCTTCAAAAGCCTCCTTCAATGACGTTTGGGAAACAGTTAGGGGAGAAGTTGAGCCGGCAATTCAGCAAAACGAAGCGCAGCAAAATCTGTTAAAGAATGCTCTGCAAATTGTGGAAAAGATGCCTACAACGGCTGCTGGTGGTAATCCGTTTGGCGGCCCTGTGACCGGCCAAGCTGCTCTTGGCCTAGTCGATGAAAGTGCTTTCAAGAATATGTGGAATTTCAATCTTGCCGATGCTGCATTCGGTTATTTAGTACTGGAGATTCAAGATGGTAGGATCGGGACTGAGATGCGCGCTCAAGGTTTCAACTTTTCTCATCGAGGAGCGAAGCAGCAGCCAACTGCCACTCCTCCAGTTGCCGCCGCTGCCGCCGCCGGTCTTCCAACTAGTGCCGCCTCTTCTGCTGCTCCTGCCGCACCACCTGCCACCAAACAGCCCTCCTTGACTCAACCGAAGGCTCCTTCATCTGCCCCCACCTCTGCGATACCAAATCGATCAACCCCGCAACCCACTACGGGCAACAACAATTCTCAAATCGGTAAGGATACTGAAAAGACAACGGTTGCAACAAATGGATCGGCGAATGCTCCTGAACCGGCTACTTCACCAGCGCCGAAGACCTCGGTGTCTGATATCATTGGTCTATTCATCATGAATGTCAACACAGAAGAACAGTGTCGTGATCTATTTGATGAGACGGACAAGTCCAAGATTCTGAAGATTGAGAAATGGGGTGGATCAAACAAAGTGGTTCAATTTAGAACAATTGAAGACCGCGATGGAGCTATGGCCCGATTGCCGGAGGCCGTCAAGACGAGAACTCAGGAAGATCGATCAAAACCCCTAGTAAAGATTTTTCACCACCGAGAAGGCAAGACTTTCAGTAGTCGCGGCAATGCTGGGAACTGGGGCGGTAGCGTACGTGGCGGGGCTGCTACAAGCGGGTATCGCAGTGCCGGTGGTACGAGCGATTCTGAAAGTAATCGACGAGGTGGCCGTGGAGGTCGCGGAGCCCGAGGTGGTGAGCGAGGTCGTGGCTCTCGTGGACGAGGAGGTATAAAAGGAGATGCAGGTGTATCGCCCGCCGCGATACCGTCCACTCCTGCTGCTGATTAAACCCAATCAGAAAGCATCACCTTCCCTGATAACTTCAGCCACTATAATGGCACTATTTCTTCCGGGCGCTTAGCCTCGAGAATTATGTCTTATCGACGTGGCTTTCCTTTAGGACAAACTGGCGTTAGGCTTTGGAAGGTATGAGAGTAGGATTCAGATAATTTCATGTGTACATACGTATCTCATGAGCTTCCGAGAGGATTAAGTGTCAGCTTGAGAATATTGGCCTTCGTTTTCGATTGGTACCTCAAGTAGTTCAATCACAAAAATACAACATCTTTTGATTAAATAGCTAGCCCTCCTAGGTGATGGCATTGTGTTGAACTAAGATTCGGTAGAAGTAACTGTGACCCTTAAGTGATTTCTTCAAGCATCATATTTTTGCGCCTTTACTTAATACTATACAATACGTATGCGCAAACTAAGGAGTCCTTAAAGAGGTTTAATTCCTTTATGAATAGCTGCGACACCGCCTGTAAGATCCTCGTACCCCTTTCCCACAATAGCAAATCCTGCTTCGGCAATCATACTTAATACTATACAATACGTATGCGCAAACTAAGGAGTCCTTAAAGAGGTTTAATTCCTTTATGAATAGCTGCGACACCGCCTGTAAGATCCTCGTACCCCTTTCCCACAATAGCAAATCCTGCTTCGGCAATCATATCTCTGAATTCTACCTGTGAGGGGAATCGCTCAATACTTTCAACAAGGTACTGGTAGCTATCACGATCTCCTGCTACCAATTGGCCAATCAACGGGATTGCACTGAAGGACCATTGCTTGTAAATCGCGTTGAAGACTGGATATTTGTCGGCCTTGGAGAACTCCATGCATGCAAAAACCCCACCAGGTTTTAGAACTCGATATGCTTCTTTCAAAGCTGCTGGCATATTGGAGAAATTGCGAATTCCAAAAGCAACTGTGTACAAATCAAGAGAATTGTCCTTGAGTGATGATGGAAGAGTCTCAGCATTTGCCTCAAGGAACGAAAGAGATGATTGATGAGAGGCTGGAAGAGACAAAGAACGCTGCCTTCCGACAGCAAGCATCGCGGGGTTTATGTCAGATATTGTTACGTGCACATTTGGGTTACCATTGTTGATGTGAGCATGTTGCAAAATGCGAAAGGCAATATCTCCCGTCCCCCCGGCGACATCAAGGATGCGCTGGGGCATGCCTAGGGGGTTCGTAGCCCCCGGATTTAAGGAGGAAACAAAGTGATCTCTAATTAGATGTTAGCCATTTTTTGCGTGCTTAATAACTGAACGAGAAGAAAGAAAACTCACTTCCACAGTCGATGGACTCCCAACGACATCAGGTCATTCATTTTATCATATGATTCAGCAACACTGGTAAAGACCTCGGTAACTCGCTCTTGTTTCACAGATTCGGTTACCGTCTCAAATCCAAAGTGAGTAGCTCGATCTGAGGTAGATGTTGATTCCGATGTACGAAGTTGGCGGGCAGTAGAGAAATAGTGGTTTGTTTGGATGATACATGCTGCTGGCCGAAATAGACCCGCGCGGCTCCTTGTTGTAAAAGAGGCAATCATCTTTATCTTTCCTTTTAGTTATAGGGATATGTTGGTAATACAATTGAGTATTTGAGGTATCAGATAAACACCGAACTCCTTCAAGTCTTTGTTCCTTTGTTTCTCTTCTTGAGCAAAGGGGGTATGGATATCCAGCTATCAATTATTGTCTCGTTGCCCATCCACAGATGGCAAGCTACTTTGTGGGCGCACACTCCTTTAAAGCGTCAATTGGCATGAGGAGGCGTCAAAAATATTAAATATATGTATATCGGGACCCGTTAAAGACTTGAATGCTTTCTACAGGCTCTCTGTCCTTTCGGCGTCGTAGAGATCAGATTGAGTGTGGTTCTCTTGACGGCGATAAGCGAGAAGTGCCTGGATAAACTTGTGGATACTCTTTTGAAAAAACCAGCCAATCAGCGCGATAAAGAAGAAGATACCAAGAATTAGAATCACTAAATTAGCCGCTGGCGGCGCCATTTCCGAAGAGAAACACGATGGACGAAATAGAGCCGATTGATGAAGTACGGACTTATTTTTGATGCCTTCAATAAGTAGGTAGCAAGTTCGACGGGATGTCGATGTTCGGACGGTGTGAATGTTAGAACGTTATGGATGTCATTAGATTCTCAGTGAGGCAAAAAAGAAAAGTGTTCGTAGAAATGATAGATTTTGGTGAGCAATGAAGGTATAAATAAGTGAATCAGCTAAAGGCTACCAATGATTATATTTGTTTTTGTTTGAAAAACGATAAACGCTCCAGAGTCTACCAAGTCTGTCAGGTCTGCCACCTGTCTGCCACCCGGCTCTAATACATGTCCTTGTGTGCTTTGTTTGTTCATCTATTATGCATTGAGAATAAAAAGTGAACTATATTTAAAATGAAAAATTAATATTAAATCGAAGCGAGGGCGATATTTCCAATACCCTAGTTGGAGATGCATCGTTCTCGTTGGTAGACGCTCGATAGCCGCGCGACCTCATCATTACTAGGTACTGGGTAGATAAATATATACGAAACAAATACCCAACTCTCTAGCCAAAAAGAAGTATTCGGTTCTAAAGCCGCACTTCGATTCGTAATCCGTAGATTACCCCTTGGTCAGGACTACTAGCTTAATATGAAGTGTATTTGGCATAGGAATGGATGGGTTGTTCCTTTTTGGAGCTGTCGGAATCTGTCGGCTCAATGTCAATGTCGCCGCTCTCTATCGGCAGAACTCGTTCCTTATCCCGAGATAGAGATGAACAAATTGAACCATAATTATCTTTCTGTTTCTTATTTTTTTAAAGGATCTGCATCCTCATAGGGAAAAGAAATACCCAGTGCTTAAATTATTCAGCCAGATTTGTCTTGTAACGCCAAATTCACTACAGATGAATTGCCGCGTCTTTCAGAGAGGCTCTCTACGGAGGTTGAGTGCGGTGACAAAACCATGTCTCTCTATCATTTCCAATCCGATTCGGACGGCTGGTAATCTTTCTCAACGACCCAATTCTGAATTCGTCGCTTTTCCTGGGGCTCTGAAGAGCTCTTTTACTAGTACTCTCAGATTTGAGACGCCCGATTCATATAAAGCTCTACCAACTTATCGAGTCGTAGATCAAAATGGTCAAGTGGTCGACTCCTCTTTCAACCCCGATATCGCCGATGAGGTCGTTATCAAACTTTACAAAGACATGCTATTCATATCTATAATGGATCTCATTATGTTTGATGCTCAGAGGCAAGGTCGCTTAAGCTTTTATATGGTAAGCGCGGGTGAGGAAGCCGTAAGCGTTGGGAGCTCCAGTGTGTTGGACAAAGAAGATGTCGTCTTCTGTCAATACCGGGAGCAGGGCTTCTTCAAAGAGAGAGGGTTTACCACCCAACAATTCATGTCACAGCTTTTTGCCAACAAGAATGACAATGGCCGAGGGAGAAACATGCCGATTCACTACGGAAGCAAGCCATTGAATATTGTGAGTGGTTCCTTGGATTTCATGTCACAATAATCGCTGAAATTTTTGATCAAGCACACTGTCTCGTCGCCGTTGGCAACACAACTCCCCCAAGCTTCAGGAGCGGCATACGCATTAAAATTACAAAGATTGCAGGATCCTAATGTAAAGCCGCGTGTGGCAGTCGCTTTTTTCGGCGAAGGGGCCGCCAGCGAAGGCGATTTTCATGCGGCACTGAACATTGCTGCCACGCGCTCTTGTCCTATTGTCTTCATTTGTCGCAATAACGGGTATGCCATTTCCACTCCTACTCTAGAGCAGTACCGGGGAGATGGCATAGCGAGTAGAGGAATTGGCTATGGAATTGATACAATTCGAATTGATGGAAATGACATCTGGGCGGTGAGAGAGGCTACAAAGAAAGCACGAGAAATGGCCCTTCAAGATGGTGGCAAGCCAGTTCTTATTGAAGCAATGACCTATCGCGTCTCTCATCACAGCACCTCTGACGACTCATTTGCATATCGGGCTCGGATCGAAGTGGAAGATTGGAAACGACGAGATAACCCCATCACTCGGCTCAGAAAGTGGATGGAGGCTAAGGGTTGCTGGGATGAGACAAAGGAGAAGGAAGCCAGATCTAGCTTGCGGAAGGATATCTTAAAAGCATTCAGTGAAGCAGAGAGGGAGAAGAAGCCGCCTATTCGCTCAATGTTTGAAGATGTTTATGAAGAATTGACAGATGATCTAAAAGAACAGATGGTAGAATTAAGGGATATATTAGAGAAGTACCCGGAGGAATATGACATTGGAGTTTTTGATGGTGGAATAGAAAGTCTGGATGCTACTGCTGGTCGTTAAGGATACATAGATTTGTTAATATATAGTCCTAGGTTAGGTATACTCTATACTACCTCTTCAAGGAATTGTCTACCTACTGGGTAGGTGCCTCCTACACTATAAGTAGAACTTTGTATTCATTGCTCTTTGTTGTTACTCCGTATATTAAACCAATTTCACTATAATATGACGTGTCTGCTATGGGAAATTGGGAGTAACCCTACCCTCCTTGCCTCCTCACAACTAAGTACCGGGTAGGTATCGTACTAAGGTGCTTGCCTAATAGGTACGGTATAGATACAGGTTAACTATAGAATCTTCGCAGAGTAGGGGAGTACTTTAATGTACCTAGTGTTTGCAATGATATTCTCACACAGTGCTTATGACTTCAATTAGTACTTCCCATACTCCCTTTTTTTTTCAATCCTTCCATGTCCACAGCTCTGTCACCATGTCAAGCAAGAGGCATTCTGTTCTACCGGCTGTTGATCGTAGTGGCCCGAAACCTCCTGTCAACTTTTCTACTTCGCTTACAATTTCAGACAATGCAGTCCTTCTGGGAATACATTCAATCACAATGCAGGCAGAAACAGTAATACACCCCCGATCGCGTATTGAATCAAGTGTTGGCAGTGTTCTAGTCGGGCGACGATGTATCATCCAAGAACGAGTGCATGTCGGAGCTCTTCCAGATAACCAAGAGAAGGGTACGGGTGGCGTTAGTCTTGGAGATTATGTTCTAATCGAAGCCGGTTCGATTATCGAAGCGGGAGGCACAGAAATCGGTGAGGGAAGTGTTATTCAAGTCGGAAGCAAAATTGGGAGCGGCGCTAAGATTGGCAAAGTAAGGGCTTAAGTCATCTGGGCTAGAAAGAGGAAGCTGACGCAAGCTAGAACTGCACAGTATCACACTTATCTATTATAACTAATGGCGAAGTGCTACCTGACAACACGGTTGTTTACTCGAATGGTACCTGGCGAACCGATAAACGCGGGACCCCAGAGCTCCGAAAGCTTAGCATAGTGAAACAAATTGCTATGCTGAGGAAGATGATACCCAGTAACCCAGACAAATTCCGATAATCTGCAGCTCCATGCATCGTCAGTAGCTCATGGCGTCCTCAAAAAGTCCATGTAACTGCTCCTTTTCAGCCTGAAGTTCTGTGGCAAGACCAGGAGCAAGCTTCAGCACTCGGGCTTGGGGAATGGTCCCTTCAACGAGTGCATCAATGTGCTCGCTTCTGAAGCCTAACTCCCTCAGCCCCTTCGGCTGGTCACCTAGACTCTCGAGGAACTTCACAAGAGCCTCGGCTAGGATTTCTCCAGCACTCTCTGTTTTCGCATTGGAGATATCAATACCGAATGCCTCAGCAGCCAAGAGATGCCTTTCTGGATTAGAGGCTGCCGTGAATTTAAATACGGCAGGAGCAGAAACTGCCACTGAAACGCCGTGCGGAATGATAGGGTTAGGGACATCGTATCCAGCGTGCCTATAACCCGGATTTTGGCCGGAGATGGGATACGACATGCCTAATAATCATATTTAAGATAGAGCTCGCAATATGGTGGAAATAGGTCGCGTACCATGACATAAATGAACGCCTGCATTTCCAAACCCTACCCCAGCCAGCGTGGCTGCTAATAGCATCTCACTTTGAGCCTCAAAATCTTCAGGATCTTTAACAGCACGGGGAAGATACTTGACTGTGCTTCGCAATGCATTGAGAGAAAATATATCTGAAATTGGGTTGGCACCTTGGTAAGCTGGCCGCATGAGTGGATTTTGAGGTCGGGGCGTTCGTTCGGTGTAAGGGATAGCCGTCCAAGACTCTAGAGAATGGCACAAGACATCCAGACCAGAGCTAGCCTTGACAGCAGCAGGCATGGTTCTTGTATTGATTGGATCGCATAGGCCAAGAGTGGGTTTGAGATTTCGATGAGCGACGCCAGTCTTGGCCTTCTTGGACACGAGATCAAAGATGGCAGTTCCCGTAGTCTCACTTCCAGTACCCGCAGTAGTTGGAATTGCGATAAGCGGCTTCAGAGATTTGTCAATCGGGCGGCCTTTTCCCAGTGGTGCATTGACAAAATCCAGGAAATCCGCATCTGGGTATGACGAATAAAGGTTCATTAGTTTGGCCGTATCTATGACAGACCCTCCACCTACAGCTAGGAAAGCATCCGCTTCATAAGTTCTTGCCCATGCAATGGCCTCCATGATACTATTTTCCCATACATTAGTCAGGTGGGAACAGCAGGCAGCATAAGCTGGTATAGAGTGAAAGGCAGGGTGAGCAATTACGAGCTATCTTTTGGTTCTATCCTCACATCGGAATAAACCTTGAAGTTGACGCCTTCACGAGCGAGGGCCTCTCGAACCTGTGTCATGGCGTCCAATTGATTCACGGTTTGATCTGTAACAACACATACTTTTTTGGAGCCGAGGTTCTTCAAATCCATACCAACCTCTTGAGTTACGCCAGCTCCAAAACGAATAGAAGATGCAGCCATCTCAAAAGCATACTCCTTCGATTCTGCATTCGATGGAGTTGCGTAACGTCGCCCTCCTATATTCTTATTACGAGAGACCAACGTAGGAGTGCGCTGATGGTAACCCGGGTTTGAATGACATGGGCACGATGGAGGATGTGAATACTGAATTGTTCGAAGAAGGCTCGAAGCACGCTTTGCGGCCTAGCATTGCACTTGGTAAATATATCGAGTAAAGCATGACCTGAGGAAAAAGTTATACATTTGGCAATATTCTCACTGAGGCTCCCATGGTTGTCTTTGTAAATCGTCTTGGCCGGTTCTAATCCCAATTTTTAATATTGCGGGGGTGGTTGTCGATATGGGAGAGTTATAATAACGTTATGGAGTTGTTTTTACTCTATGGTCTGAACCCTCAATACTATCGCATAAGCCTTACCTCGGTACTCCGCACTCTAAGAAGCACCGCATAGGGCAGTACCTTAGGTGCTAAGAAAAAAGCGGACCCGCTGATTTCACAACGAGTAAGGTCCCTTATATGGGGTATCTCCATTCCAACACTAGCAAACTAGGTATTCCGTAGGTAAGCAAGCAAGTTTACAGAAAGTAAACGGGAGAACCCGATTTATGAGCACACAAAACAATATTCTACACACATTATAGCAACATTATAATTACTTAGAGTACCTATATCCTGCTTATATTGTGATTTATGTACGCGTATATATACCTTCCCGCTTAATGCCTTAGGTATTTAAAGTTACTCTGCGGAGTATATACTGAACATTTAGCAGGGGTCCGAGTGTCTTTTCCTCTACGAAGACGAAGTACCGAGCATAAAGTTTAAAATCCTAAAATAAAATGAGAATATCAATTTTATAATAATCCATATTAAAATTCAATACCATTGTTATTAATTTTTAAATAATAAATTTAACGACACATTATTCTAATAAAAATTGGTTTTCAATTACTCCGTACGGCGCATGTCATGCCATCGGATCAGCCGGGGGTGGAATGTCAGAAAGTAATACTACCTAATATCAGGATCTGATGTGGCGACGTCATCATCCATCAACCAAATTGCCCGATCCTGTTCCCCTTACCGTTCCACTGACAGTATTAAGGAAATGACTCGCAAAGTTCTATATTCAAATGACCGACGCTTGTCGACTATAGTCGTTTTCTCCTTCAACTCGACAGGTTGCTCTCTAAAAGCTTTGCGAAGCATTGCATGATGCCAGGCGCAGGGTTAGATACTCCGGCTGTCCCGTCCGTGTCGAATACACCATATGATACCTCTGAAGGGACTGTTGAGGGCACAGCAAACGGCAGTTTAAATTCTTCTCAACAGCGCACCGCTCCCTTTTCCAGCGGAGTAACTTTCCTACACTTGGATACCCACGGAAGCCATCAAAATCAACAAGCTGCAGGGGCAGAATCGCCTCGGACGGACGCGCCCCGACGCAGCCTTTCATATGCCTTACGGCAGGAATCAGAAGTCTACTACGACTCACGGGCCGGAACACGTAAAGAATGGAAACGGCGGGAGCGGACACTGCAAGACTACTATGAGAATAATCCTCAGCTTCTCCCACAGCTACCATTTACTTGGCATCATGGATGGAAACGCTGGAGACTCATTTTCTTTGCCATCATGGTGGTGATTGATGGCTCAGTAGTGCCGATTACCCTTTACTACGCAATGAGATATGCGGGTAATGTCGCCGGTTGGATTATCTTTGCTGTAATCACGACTATTTGGGGGGGACCGACATATGTCGAATTTGCTATAAGAACCTTGCGTCTCATGAAGAAAGAGAGATTTTATCGTCCACTGGGCACGAATAGTCGTTGGTGTTTCGACATACTAAATTGGACGTCGGTACTCACTATAACAGCCGTTACAGCTCTCTTTATCGTGGGCAGTGCACCGCATAATGTCTGGCTAAGAGTTCTTTGCATGCCAGCACCTGCTATCCTCTATTGTTTTGGTGGTGTTATCGGCCTTATCACTCTATTCCATATTATGGGTTGGCCTGCACCTTTCCGCCTCAGCTCTACAGCAAAGGGTGACAAGGTATTATATCAATGTCTCATTCTTTTTATTTAACCATCACTTAGCTCTGCTATTCTAACTGTTTAATCGGACAGGTCTTACCCGGTGTATATTATTTTATTGAAGATGTTGTCGCAGTCAACGCTCGCGCTGGTCGGCCATACCGAGAAGCTCTTGCCGCGCGATATAATGCTAGCTCCCGCTTCCGGCAAATGTTATTTATTCAGTCTTTGTTCTGGTCTATACCTGCTATCATCTTGGCAGTCGGACTCACCATTGTTGCTGTTCTACCCGCCATTCCAGCAACTGTCTCCTATGGTATATGCTGGGCCGTTCCATTTCTGTGGTGTTTGCTTTGGTGCATGATAACGATCTTATGGTGTAAGCGAGACATGGTTCGGGAGAGGGTGGAATGGGAAGAAAATAACCGTCCCGGTAAACTTGATGCAACAAACAACTTGCCTATAGCGATAGCTTAGTTATATCCACCAAGCTTGTTAATTTTACAAATGTCTATATGCTCTGACGGCGCCGCATCTCTTTGCCGCATCTGGCCCATACGTCTTTGGCGGTGATTGCTGTACTAATAATCATGGCCATTCCAATGACGGCGGAATGTACATCAATCAGTCCAACAGCGGTGGCCGGAAGGAGAAAATCCATGGCGTCCGCTACAAGTTTCATTCCCAGTGATGCGATAATTTTTTTGGCCGGTGTCGCTCTATTTCTCACATCCACTTTTTGACTAAAGCTCTTTCCCTCACTCTCTTCTGGTTCTATTGCAGCCTGACTGGCACTTCCGGTTGCCAACCCGCTCTTACTCTGGTGCTCGGTTTCCTTTCTCGCGGCTTTCTCTTCCATCACATGGTCAGTCAAAGTCTCCGGATCGGCTTGGTCGCCAAGAATTTGCGTCAGTCTGATACTGGACCGCAAAATAGAAGTGCCTAGGGCTATAAGCCAGAAGAGCTGAGCTTGAAAATTTAAATACGCAGTTTGCTTTGCGCCAAATATGGCTAGCTGGTTTATCTCGAGTAGATCGAGTAGAGTAACCGACTCAAGCATGCCGTAGATGCCTAGGCATGTTTTACCAAATACATCGAGCCAAGTCTCGAAATCTAGCGTATTGGATGAATAAAAATCCCATCCCAACTTGAAATGTTCCAAGAATCGGAAAAGCCGTAAGAGGCGCCTTGCTACGTTGATATTTGCTCGCAGCGTTAGAAACGATGCCGGGGATGGAACATCGGTTGACGGTAAAAACAGCAATAAGATTAGTTGAGAGGTCGGATATGTGGCAAGAAGAGAAGAAAGGGCCTGAAAGAAGCGTAATAAACGTTCGAGACCAGCTATGTAGACATCAGTACCACTTGGAAACTTACACAGTTTAGGCAACGAATATAACACACCATTATCTGTCCCAAAGATGATGAACTGATGTAAGAGTCCCATGGTGATGTTAACTAATATACGATGCACACTGCTTGCTATGTATTTAGGAAGAAGTGGGTGTGCGAACCATATATAAGTGGTGGGAGAAAAATTAGTCAGCCAAAGGACTTAGCTTTCAAACAGTTTTCACTCAATACTCTTCTTTATTATAGTAATTAGAATAGTATCGATACCAGTGTGACATGGAATTTGTTTGTATCCTTAACTTTTGTTGTTCACAATGAGCTCATGAGGCCACTAAATACTTTCTTGTAAAAGGTGCAGGGTAAACCTTTTACGAATGTGGCGCTCGATGAAAGCTTATGGCCGGCAAATTGTTCACGTTCAGGTTATTTCTTAAATTTTCATTATGCCTCCATTGCCCGCCACCCTTTTCCGCCGTCATTTTAGTGTTCTCAGATCAGCTCACCCTTCTGTTCGAAAGAGCATTGCTGTAAGATGTGGCTCAGGAGGTTCTGTTGTAGTCGAGTTCGTGAATTCTCATTGCACTTAGCAGATAGGTCCAGAATTAATGTTCGCCATAGTTTATATAATATCGACGAAAACTCACCCAATAAATTTCTGATCGTTCATTTACCTTCATTCCCAGAGAGTGATGATTGTGTAAAACTCCTACCCGAGTTTTTAAATGACTGGCCTGTTGCTAGCATTAACTATCGTTGGAGGACTGAGCGTTATGGCATGGCATACCAAGAACACGAGCTTCTCGACTCATTTGGCTGGCCTGAACCGATCCATGACGTAGCATTTGCTTATCGATGGATAGCTGAAGCTTTGAAGCCTCCAAATAACGGCCGTGGACATATTTACGTTTATGGGTCCCATCTTGGCGCTGGCCTTGCCATGTCAATGTCATTGACTGAGGCATACCCACATAAGAAATTCAGTATACGCGGGATCGCAGGCTATAATGGCATCTATAACTGGACTATGTTCTTGCCAGGACACAAAATAAACACGACCAGAGCAGTGGCAGAAGCTATGAGGATTTCGCAGCCTGCGACTGGCAACGTTAATCTTGAAAACCTGCAACGGAGATTGAAATCCCTGTTCCAACAGCCATCCAATCTTTTTGATCCCTTTGCAAGTCCAAGCCTTTTCTTTCATAATCCAGGGCTATCCATACCTCAATCATTTTATGGATCTGACGAACTTGCCGATATTATTAATGTCATGAAGAGTGGGAATCATGGCGTGGCGAAGGCATCTGCTGTGCCTCGTAAATCTTATCTTGTGTTCCCCCCTAGGGTGTCGAGTCTCAAGATTCCTGAAACCCTTCTATTATACGACTCACCGTCCAAGATGTTGCACCAAACAATGGATACTTCTAAGAGAAAGTCGAGATCTGGACAACACATACACACTCTAAGGGCCCAGGCGAATGAGATGGCTAGTTTAATGAAGCGTAGTATTAATATGGTTGAGTTAAAGGAACGGGCGAAGTGGGATGAAGATGTGCATTATTTAGCAGAAGAGCCGGAACGCAGAATTCGAACTATTGAAGTAGGCCAAGAAAAAGAAGAGCTTGACTTGAACGAATTCGGCCAACAAGCTATTCAAAGCTGGCTATATAGGAATCTCAATATAAAATAATTACCCAATTAAGGCTGCTTCTGTAGGTAGCTTTTCAAATGAGCGATGGGAATGAGAGAATGATATAGGAAGAAATATAAAATTTCATTATAGTAATACTAAATTAATTTAATTAGCATAGAACAACTTCTATTTTACAACAAAACCAGGTTGAATAATAAGATATAATTATCTCAATTTTATTTTCAAATGAAATCCTTTGATAGTAGATTTAAAAATACATATGTGAAAAAAAATTATTATTGGTAATATACAACTAAATATATTTTATTGGCATTCCTTTATCAGTAATTACAATACACACACACACACACACAATGCTTTTATTGGCTCTTGGGTCTGACCATGAGCTCTGGTTTTACAAGATCATTGAATTCCGTCTCTGTCAGCGCTTGGAGCTCCATTGCACTTTGTTTCAGTGTCAGGCCCTTCTTATGCGCGTTCTTTGCCACCTTGCTCGCCATGTCATAACCAATCTTTGGGTTGAGGCAGGTTACCAGCATGAGTCTTATTGATGCCTAAAGTCAGCACGGTACACTTTTCTACTACAACGAGATGGAAAAATAGGTATAGAGAACATGGACACTCACGATTCTTTCATAATGCTGGCAATCTTTTCCTCATTGGCTTGCAAGCCGTGGACAAGATTCTGCTCGAAGGAGCGCATTCCATCGGCAAGGATACGCGAGCTGTGCAGCAAATTGCGGATCATCAACGGCTTGTATACGTTGAGCTCGAACTGGCCGTTCATGCCACCAATGGTGGTAGCGACGTTGTTGCCCATGACCTGAGCGCAAACCATAGTGAGCGCTTCACACTGGGTGGGGTTGACCTTTCCGGGCATAATGCTGCTACCCGGCTCGTTCTCTGGCAAGATCAACTCTCCAAGACCACATCGAGGACCACTTCCTAGGTATCGAATATCCTGGGCAATCTTGGTGAGTGATCCTGCTAGAGTATTCAGACTGCCGTGAGCCTGCACAATAGCATCGTGGGCAGCTAGCGACTCAAACTTGTTTGGCGCAGTTTGGAACGTAATACCCGTCATATTGCTGACCTCTTCAGCGATTCCCTCAGCAAAGCCCACAAAGGTATTTATTCCAGTACCAACAGCCGTACCACCTTGTGCCAGCAGCTTGAGATCTGGCAAAGAGCTCTCAACACGCTTGATGCCAAAGTCAAGCTGAGCGACGTAGCCAGAGAACTCCTGAGCCAAAGTAAGGGGGGTGGCATCTTGCAAATGGGTACGCCCAATTTTGATGATTTTTTTGGCTTCAAATTCGTCCACTTTCGCCTGAAGAGCGTCTCGGAGGCTATGGAGAGCTGGAAGCAAATCCCGTTCAAACTCGAGGACGGCAGCAATATGCATGACGGTAGGGAAGGTATCGTTTGATGAGGCGCTTCGGTTGACATGGTCATTAGGGTGGACGGGAGACTTGGAGCCCATTTTGCCGCCGAGAATTTCAATGGCACGATTTGATATAACTTCGTTTGCGTTCATGTTGGACTGAGTGCCAGAGCCGGTCTGCCAGACGACGAGGGGGAAATGATCGAACAATTTGCCATCAGCAACTTCTTTGGCGGCCTGTTGAATAGCCTGTCCAATCTTTGGATCTGCCGATTCGAACCATCCCTATTAGCCTTGTTTTTGTCCTCTTCTTTTTAATTGAAATAAATAAGACGAGGGGTCACTATCACCACCACAACTAAATCTACAACTAGGCCAGTACCAAAGGACGTACAATATATACATACCTAGGCCGAATTTCATGTTGACCGTTGCTGCAGCGCCCTTTAAGATACCGAACGCCGTTATGACAGGCGGAGGCATACGATCCTGAGGCTGGTTGATGCGGAAGTTGCCTAAGGATCGCTGAGTTTGAGCACCCCAGTACTTGTCTGCCGGGACCTCAACCTCCCCGAAGGCATCGCTCTCGATTCTTGTAGACGACATGTTGATTCGCGTGGCGTGTATAGCTCTAAAACTAGCCGGAAACGTCGTTGAAGCAGTTTGTAGAGGTAAGTTGTGTTTGCTCTGCGGGGTGTAATGAGGGGAGGTCGCAGAAGCCGGATAAGAAAGAGCCCTCAGCCATAATTGGCGTGGCCCGGCTACTGCTCCAAAGACAGTTGCTCTTGCCGATGCACTCCGAAGCATTCTTCTTTTCTTTTTCTTGACGTCAGTGCAACTAAGGAATTAAATTAAGAATTTGAAAATTTAAGGGGAATAATTGGCGCCAACTGCACTGTAATTCAATTGAGGGAGAAGCAGAATATGTATGCTGTCAAATTTTTTTAAGCCGGGACAGAGTAAACAAATGGTCCTAACAGAACGCAAGGAGTTATTCGGGCGAAGTAGTACGGAGGACGGAGAGCTTAAAATACATGGCCGAAGTTTACCGCATTGAGCTACTTTTCTTCCGGAAAACACCGGTTACTCCGGCGGCACTTCCAGTGTTTGATAGATACAGGCCTACACGCGCGCGGGGATAGGTTCATAGGTATAGTACTCCGTAATTAGTGAACCATGTTATGCCCAGTTCATACGAAGCACTTTTTTTATTTACAAGCCGATACCTCCTCTTTATACTATATTCTATTAGACTTCGTCTAAAAGTAGAAGTTATATTTATTCATATTAAAACTATATATATAGAAGAATTTATTTCACATTATTTAATTAGATGTAAAGTTCAAGATTTATCTAGGGATAGTATTTTGTTGACAGCTGGGAATCGCACCTTTAAACCAATCCGCAACTCAACAGTACTAAATCAGCTTGTCTACTGCCTATTATGACCACGTCGCTAGAAAAAGCTTAAGAAACTATTCGATCTAGCCGCTGAGGTCTAGTTCCCCTTGGAACGCCCTCATCATAGCAGCTAGGGGTCATGTTGGAAGGAATAACTTGTCCGATTTCGATGTGGTAAACAGGAACGTTCCCCTACCTCTACATAATTTAGCCGCGCTTCTTCCGGTTTAATCAGCCTAACTGAGATATATTAGCTTAAAGCAAGGTCTTTTCAAAGTATCTTGCTGTACAGGGTAATCCTCAATAGAACTTGGTCGTCATGCCATTCCCTATAGATATTAAATTAAATTTATATTAATATTTTCTTATTTTTTTTTCTTAAATAACTTCTACATTAATATATATATATATATTATAGTTTTTTTTTATCAACTTTCTAAATTCATAGCTGCATTATCTACTCGGTAGTTTTATACTACGCTGGATCTAGAACAGCCTCCTTAGCGAAGCTGATTGGTTGGGAGTTGGAGCGTACCTAATGCTAAGGTAGGTACTAAAGTAGTTCGTATTTCAGCTCATTTACCGCTACGCCCGTCACTTTCCAATCGTGACGCAATCATACGCATTTAAGTCATCTCGAAAGGCGGCCGCCTTATTTTCTCGTTTACCGTCTACTGCTTTCTTCACGACTGGGACGTTGGAATAGCACGTTTTAAGTAGTAGTTCAGATGGCCATTTGGCCAGTAGGCGCCATGCGTCTAGCTATACTACACTCAGGCCTTGCCGCATTCCTTTTTTGCATGACCGCTTCTGCGGAATCGTTTACGCCAACACACGAACTTGGTCGATGTGCATTTCGAGGTCAATGTGGAAAGCAGAACATTTTTGGTAAAGAACTACCCTGCGTCGATAATGGCCTGGCACACGATCCGAACGATGATCTTCGAAAAGAGCTTGTTGATCTTTGTGGCGCTGAATGGAGTGAAGGGCCCGTCTGCTGCAATATGGAACAAGTAAGCATTATATTACGTCCGACAGAGGTATTGGTACTAACGCCTATGCTAAGGTGAAAGCCCTGAAATCCGAACTTGGCACCCCAAATACCCTTATAGGTTCCTGCCCTGCATGCAAGCATAATTTCTTTAACATGTTCTGCAAATTCACCTGTTCTCCTGATCAGTCGACCTTTATCAATATTACTGACGCTGCGGAGAAAAACGGGAAGCTACTCGTCACTGAAGTCGATCAATTAATCTCCGAATCATACGGCTCGGGGCTCTATGACAGCTGCAAAGAGGTCAAGTTTGGCGGTGCAAATAGCAGGGCGATGGATTTGATTGGTGGTGGAGCTAAGAATTATCACGAGATGCTCAAATTCCTGGGTGATAAAAAGCCGTTTGTTGGCTCCCCTTTTCAAATCAACTTTCCCGAGAAATACAAACAGCCTGGGATGGAGCCGTTAAAGATGACGCCCAAGAGATGCAATGATGACGATCCGGCCTATAGATGTGTCTGTGTTGACTGCCCTGAGGTGTGCCCTGCATTGCCCGATATAAAGGAGACTGGATCCTGTCGAGTGGGGATCCTGCCATGTCTTTCTTTCGCGTCCATCTTCACGTACGGCATCTTGCTCTTGGCTCTTATCACTGCGGTTTTCGGTCATATATTCTGGTTTAGATATTTGAAACGCCGCGTCGAAAGGACCCGGCTACTTCATGAGTCATCACATAGCGATGACGAAGATGAGGGTGGACCTGTCCTTACTGACGCTATGCGTGACCAACCAACAAAACGCTATTGGTTTAACGACAAGTGTGATAAGGCATTTCGCCAGTTGGGAAATATGGCTGCTAGGTTTCCGGGTGTCACCATTGGCATCAGTTTATTGATTGTTGCAGTTTTGAGCGCTGGGTGGTTTCGATTTGATATAGAACAGGACCCTGCTCGACTTTGGGTCAGTCCATCTTCGGCAGCTGCCCAAGAAAAGGAATATTTTGACACCAATTTCGGCCCTTTTTTTCGAGCTGAAAAAATATTTCTTGTTAATGATAGCGATTCTTCTGGTCCTAGCCCGGTTCTTAGCTATGAGACTTTGAAGTGGTGGATGGATGTCGAGAAGACTATCGAAGAACTTGAAAGTCCTACCTACGGAAGCACCCTTCACGACATTTGTTTCAAACCTACTAATGATGCATGTGTTGTACAATCCGTTACACAATACTGGTATTCAAAAGGAGGAGATGTTGACTCAAAATATTGGAAGGAAGACCTTCGCAGTTGCGCAAGATCTCCCGTTGACTGTCGGCCGCCATTTGGACAACCTATAGAGTCGACAATGATCTTGGGCGGCTATGATGACGATATCGTTGATTCTCGAGCAATGACAGTTACATGGGTGGTCAACAATGCTCCTGAGAATTCTGATGTGCTTCTCCGCGCTATCGATTGGGAGAATGTACTCCGCGAGCGATTACTTCAAGTCCAAGAAGAAGCAAAGGCTCGTGGTCTTCGACTGTCTTTTAGCACGGAAATTAGCCTTGAGCAAGAACTCAACAAATCCACAAATACAGATGCCAAGATCGTTGTCATAAGCTATATCGTCATGTTCATCTATGCATGCGTGGCGCTGGGCACGCCTTTAAAGCATCTATTCGGAAATCCTGCATTGTTGCTTGTTGAGTCAAAAGTTACTTTGGGTCTTGCCGGCATCGCGATTGTTCTTATGTCTATTTCCGCCTCTATTGGTTTCTTTGCATGGGTTGGCTTGAAGGCTACACTCATCATTGTTGAAGTAATTCCCTTCATCGTCTTGGCTGTTGGCGTTGACAATATCTTTCTTATCGTGCACGAGCTGGAAAGAGTCAATATCAATTGCCCAGACCAAATGGTGGAAGAGAGAGTGGCTCGAGCTTTGGGTCGTATGGGTCCATCCATCCTTTTCTCAGCTTTGACTGAGACGTTTGCATTTGCTCTTGGATCTGCTGTTGGCATGCCTGCTGTCCGAAACTTTGCCGCATACGCCGCTGGCGCAGTTCTTATCAATGCTATTCTTCAGATGACTATGTTCATATCATTTTTGGCACTGAATCAAATGCGAGTTGAAGATCATCGGTGCGAACTTTGGCCGTGGTGGCAGGTCAAGAAAGCTCGAATCAATCTCAACGTTAGCAATGGCTATCCGCCGGGTGGTAGGGGGTCTGATGTCGACGAAGAAAGCTATCTGCAAATATTCATTAGGAACCGTTATGCCCCAATCCTCTTACGCCAGAAGTCCAAAGTCGTTGTAATTGCCGTTTTTCTTGGTCTATTATCAGCCGCTATCGCATTACTGCCAGGCATGCAGCTCGGGCTGGATCAGCGTGTAGCTATTCCGGATGGCTCATACTTGATTCCGTACTTCAATGATCTTTACGACTACTTAGAAACAGGACCTCCGGTTTATTTTGTTGCTCGAGGAGTTGATGCCTCTCAACGTTTGCAGCAGCAAGCAATATGCTCAAGATTTACCACGTGCCATCCATTTTCGCTATCAAATACTCTGGAGCTCGAAAGGCAACGGCCAGATATTTCATACATCATGTCTCCAGCCGCAAGTTGGATTGATGATTTCTTCCTCTGGCTGAATCCTATTTATGAACAATGTTGTGTTGAACATGGCTCGACTTGCTTTGCCGATCGGCAACCTGCATGGAATACCACGCTTTTCGGGATGCCTGAGAATGATGAATTCATTCACTACCTCAACAAGTTCCTTGCAGCGAAGACCGACGACACTTGCCCATTAGGCGGCCAAGCGTCTTACGGAGAGGCAGTGGTTTTGGATAATGATCCTGTACGCGTCAAAACTAGCCATTTCAGAACTGCACATACTCGCCTTCGGAGCCAGGACGATTTTATCAAGGCATACTCCTCAGCACGCCGCATCGCTTCAGATATCACCGAAGCAACAGGAATAGACGTCTTCCCTTATAGCGTTTTCTACATTTTCTTCGATCAATATCTTAGCATTGTCTCGCTGACAGCTGGCCTTTTGAGTGCTGCTGTTGCTATCATATTCGTTATTGCTTCTTTCCTCTTAGGTTCCGTCCGCACGTCGGCTGTTGTAACTCTAACAGTCGTAATGAGTGTGATTGATATCATGGGCGCAATGGTGGTGTTCAACGTCTCTTTGAATGCTGTGTCTCTTGTAAATCTCATTATTTGCGTCGGAATTTCTGTGGAATTCTGTGCGCACATTGCTCGAGCCTTTATGTTCCCCTCACGAACGGTCATGGAGAATAGTACTAATGCTAATGGACGAGATGCTCGTGCTTGGACAGCACTGGTAAACGTTGGTGGTTCCGTATTTTCCGGTATTACGGTCACAAAACTTTTGGGCGTCAGCGTTCTTGCGTTTACCCGATCGAAGATATTTGAAATCTATTACTTCCGAGTTTGGCTGGCTCTTGTCATCTTTGCTGCGCTTCACGCGCTTGTTTTCCTGCCAGTTGCTTTGAGCATTGGCGGGGGTGAAGGCTATGTTGATCCCGAAAGTGAAGGCACAGCGGCACAAGATTTGACTGACAGGCGATGGCGAGCGATTACAATTCATGACAATAGTGACTCTGACGATGACTATTAGCTGAGACAACATTGACGCCCTTGAAATTAAAGTAACGATGAGATTGCGATGTCCCCATCGTCCTTGCCTACCGAGAGAAATGATTTTCAAACGTCATTCTGCTCCGCTGTCATCCAAAAGTTATAACTTAGACGATCTTGATATTGACTCTGAGAGCAACGCGATGCGTCGTCGAAATATATAAAAAAGAGATATAGCACCAGGGAAATGCTACTTATTTGTGCCAAACTGTAGCTTTGGTGTGGAGCTTTTGCGATTGAATTCTAATTAAGAGACAGTTGAACAGAAAGAGAAAGCATGATTGAAGTTTGGTTTACTGGTTATCGTGCTATGGTTTGTTGGGATACAGAAATGCGAGCATATACGGGGTAAAGCAGGGTGAATCGGATTGAGTTTAAAGGTTTACATATTGAGATTGTCCTGAACGCTGTAACTTCATTTTCCCATTTCTTTTTTCTTTTCTTTGGGGTCCTTACAAGTTTGCTTTTATAGAGGTCTGATTGCGAAGATTCAGAGGGCCTTGATGAATGTATTTAACTAATTTTCTAATGAATAAGGGGAAAAAAAAAACGGAAACCTGACCACTTGTGAGACACAGCTAATTCTTTAGTTCATCAAAGCATCCCACACCGGTGACCACTTTGAAGCGTCAATACTCTATTAGGGTCATCTCGCCCGACTCAGTTCTAGTTTTGACCAAAACGGGTTCTCCTGCCTCCGATAGCTTCTCGTGCCGCCAAGTCAATATATCGCCCCTGCCAGACTTTGATTGTGTATTATATTCCGGGAGTTTCATATCATCCCATGCCTGTTGAGCCGTCCAAGAAGAGCTGGCATTTTGGTCTTCAGTGCTTCGATCCATTGTCTTGATGATCTTACGACCACAATCTTCGGGATACTCTTGGCCATCTCTACCGACAAAGACAGGTTCTCCATCATTGAGAGGATTTTTAAGATCCCCCATCTTCCAGAACTCAGTGCGACTAGTGTTGAGCCACTCAATGCGAAATGGGTTACTGGCTTCCCAATTTATATTCCCCATCCATTTAGCCTTGGCAATACCAGAGTGAGGGGCTGTAGTCATCCGAGCCTAAGAGAAAGGGCCAGATATAGATAGATGATTAGTTTCGGAATTAGCTAGTAGATGTCGCATAGGCTTTGACCACTCCACTCACATAACCTTGAAACGCTTTTGACTTATTGACTGAGAAGATAAGAAAAACATTTTTGTGCTGATTAAAAGCATTGGTAAATATTGAGCCATTTTTGGCTTTCGTAATCCATAAACTCTAGCCAGCAGTTAATACTCTGCAATGCACGCCACGCGTATGTATGTAAACCACTTACATCTCGCTGAGACATCTCAACATTCATCGTGTTGAAAGATTTTACTAAGAAGTAGCGTGACTCTGAGAAATTTCGTTAATAGCCATCACTTATACCTCAATGGGCGATTAACATGCCTGGCTTGTGAGTTAATGTCAAGATTTGGTTCGGAGCCTTTTTGGCCATGTTACAGCCTTTTCTGAGGTGACGAGCTTCTGTCTCGGCTGATTTATCAGAGGTCTGCAGCGATTCTACCTCCCAACTCTCGCAATCCGGATTAACAGGTGATGTGGAAGCCTCGGTAGTTGACTGAGCAAGTTGAATAGATGAATTAGAGACGAGGGCATCATGCTGTCTACTAGATGCTAATCCATGGCCCGAACCAGATCCTTTATTGTTCGCAATAGAAACTTCAGAAGCACAGAGACCACTGGAGCTGAGAATTGTTGTTGAAGGAGATCCCGACAGATTACTGTAATCTGTACAGTCATTGAGAGTGGACCGATTTGGCTTTTGAGATGCTAAGAGTGATAAGCTTGGGACTGATGGAGACGAGCAGTCATGTAGGAGCATAGGATCCTGGGGCGCCGTAGAGATAAACGGAGGGATGAGATGACCTGTAGTAGCTCGAATTTCTGAGAGAATCTTCCAACGTTGTTCATCGATGGACTTCAGTTTCCGCAGTCCGCTCAATACCTTTTGACGATGCTCAATATCGAAGTAACGAGTATGCTGCAGCCAGAGCTTCAAGTCATGGTCAGTCTCAAAACTGTCGTTGGAGATAATATTGTGTTCATCTTGGCCTTGTTTCTCTTGCGACATGCTCGTGGCGGCCTCTCCAAATAGAGCATCACTGTCACTGTCAGTGATCATAACGGGCGATTCTGAGATAGTTTTGTGCTGTCGAAATAAAGTTGATTTTTGAGGAAGATAAGATTTTCCTATTCTAGTTGGAGCCGGTAAATTTTGTTGAAGTGTGAAGCAAAAGACGCTTAGTATGATCAGGGACCTAGTGGATTGAAGTCCTTCCACATATTGATGGTTAGATTTCTGTATTCTATACGATTATAGTGGAATATTGATACTTAATCAATAATTCTTGGCTTCTATTGAACATCCATAAATACGCTAGAGGTTCCACTTTGTACTGAGTTATTGTTGACATTGAACATAAAAAAAAAAAACTTACCCGGCTATCGTTGCAAGAGCTGGTAGAAAAGGGGGTCGGAGGTTAGTGAAATTCTGGTCGCTAAAGCTATCGCATAGAAAGGTTATTGAAATACAGATAGTTCAGATTGTGTGTACCGCTGTAAAGAAGTATGGGAATATAACCAAGATGAGGGTAGTATTCAAAGATTGGCAGCACAACCGGCAAGATGGATGTTGTGGGTTTTGAATATAGAAGAACAATAGTAAGGAAGCACGGCTCCCTATTTTCAGTTTGGGGAGCAAATGAAAGAGAAATATAATGCACTCGATAGTCATCGAATCACGCAAGCAGATGCAGGCACCCGATGTGGACACGCAAAACATTCATTCACATACCATAGGTGATGGGTATTGCATTCATTCAACTTCGCTTTAACCTTTTAAGATGAGACAAAGGGTTTCGTGATTAGGAGAATAAAATAACATAATTAGGCAGATACTTAGTCGGGGGGTTTTTTTTCTTCTATTTTTTCTTCTTCTACAAACAAGCCACATCCTAGACAATGGAGCGCTTGTAGGAACTCTGATTGGGATAGTTACTGGCAGTGAAGCGGTCAGAGGGTAGCCGCAGAGGTGCGTATGGCTCTGTATTTGGGATGATGGATCAGCTCAGGTCTCTATGCCGGCGGCAGAAACGATGCAAACAGGCCACCCTGGATACTAGCATACATAGCCATGAATATGACAATCACCGAGCCCGTTTTCTGAGTCTTACCATTGCTCAAGGCACTCGCCACCCACCAGTACCATATGGGATAGCCAGATGATAGCCGAGTTATGATCTGAACATGGAAATTGGTAATGGCTAGGACAGCAACTAGTATTTGGCTGATGGCTAGCGTGAGCACAAAAGTACGGTGATTTTCTTCAATGGCCGATGAAGGTAGCCCAAATCCTTGACCCAAGTCAAGACTAACCTCTAACCCCGACTTGAGAAGAAGCGTGAGAACAGGACTCGCTAACAAGAATAGAGGAAGCTGGTTCAAGGTCCAGTACCTCAGAAATCCATTATTCCTAAATTTTGTAAGTCAAAAGCATTAAAAGAATACGATGTGCAGCGCCGCTTACCAGTAATGTTCTTGGACAAATGTATAGATGCTGGGCACCAAGCGAGAACACCACGGCCTTGGTGCGGAACCGACGAAGTCACCTTGGCAGTACCTAAACCACGCCACTGCCTGTGGTACCGCACTACCAGCGGCTATTAAAAGACCACCGATGAGCAAGGAGATGAGTAAAGTCAGCCCAGAGAAGCTCGGGCGATGGAAAAGGGCGAACAAGCATCTTGTCGCCTCTACCGCAAATAAGAGGCCACTGACCAAGCCATTGCTTCGAAAAGAAGTGGCCAATCCAAAGGAAAGTCCTGCACCGAGGAATGCCAGAATCCGTTTCCAGGCAGTAGCTTTGTGCCGAAGGCCCAACGCAAAAAGTAGGTTGCCGATGAATGCTAGACAAGCGAACGGGCTCTCGGCGTTAGGAGCGGATAGGAAAAGGCCAGCCGGAGAGAGAATATGCAGGACGGCTGCCACGTACGCCAATGTCTTATTGTTGAACAGGACAAGAGTGAGCTTATGGAGGGCAAACACAGCTGCGAGATGAGTCAAGTGTGAGAAGACGATAGCCAATACAGGCTCGAGCGTCGCATCACCAACTAGATGCAATGATTGACAGAGCCGCAATATACCCTGGACGACAATAGGTAACGCCACTCCGAATGCCCATTGCTGCTCGTAAATGTAGCCATCGTGCGCAGCTTGTACGAAGTACAGCGCATCCCATCGTGTTAATCTAGTTGCTATGGCCGATGATTTAACATTAGGGCCATATACTCGCTCGAAGAAGAGAGAGGTTGACGTGTCATAATCGTGGCTGAGGGCCGTTCCAAGGGCAATAGCTAGCAAAAACCCTTTCCATGCAATGAAGACGATAGCTAGTGAGTACAACGGGCGAGACTCATGAGGAATGAGCTTCATCTTTGTCATCGAAAGATGGGCACCAATTGGCAGAGAGCTTCGACTTGATCTTCAGACCATTTGCTTGAGTTGCTCGCCTCAATTGTAATTCCATATACCCGTACTTGTCCTGAATTCTGTTTTGAACGAAGCACAAGATATTAAGAATGAGCTATGTGGCTTGATATGAGTTGGATGAGGCGAATCTGGAGGCAATATGAGGCTTGCGACCACAAATTGCTGCATCGATGAAAAGTACTTTGTTAAGTATTGGTAGTCGCAATTTTGTACCTGGACACTATCAACGGTACCTTTTTGTATTACTGCCAGGCGATCCGCTGCGTTGTTGGGTGATGGCAAGTGAGCAATACTAAGAGATGACTAAAGTATTCAGCAGGTAGGTACTCCGTACATAGGCTGGTTAGTATTAGGGGTTCTGCTCCATCTCGCCTTTACCATTTAATAAACTACTCGGCCGCTAAGTTTTATTTTAATGTCTTATTGTCTACTATTTTCGAATAGAATGCGGAGTAAATAAGTTGAATAACAGGTAATCTTTTAATATCATTAAGTATATCGTCTGGATTTTGGTTTGAGCTCCTGTAGGCCAATCTGAACGCTAATTGTAGATGATACTCGCCATAGATTACTTGTACTAACGGAATCATCATCCGCGATTAAGTATAACTTAAAATGATTATAAGTTAGTAATAAAGTAATAGATGCAGAGAGATGCCAGGTTGTTATTGGTCGTCATGCTAAACCATTTCTTGAAAGCACCTTGACTCACTGGTAGATCAGAGAAACGACGGGGCTCGTGGACGCTTTCGCATTTCTATTATTGTATTACTATGCTCCTCTCTTCATCTGTCGACTATTATACTCCTTCATGGGAGTGGTTCTAATGTTGAAATTTTATGATCCGCTGCTCTTGTCATCATATGAAAACAATTGTGTGGCATTCCCCTTTGCCCATGTATAGAAATGTTAGATGATGTAGGCTAAAGTATGGGGATGAGTACTTGAATCAGATAATACTGATGTAGTTGGAGAGCAACATGTTGTCAACGAAGTTCACGAAAGATTGTTATTATAAGATGTTTTGTTTAGGCTGAGCTTCGAATAAGAGTTTAGCTACCCAACTTAGTGTTTCTTAAGCGTGGTACGGCAGATGACAAGGTTGAATGCCACCATCGCTATCGAGCGTCTGCATTTCTAGAAATCGCAGGTCACAAAGTAAAACCCCATGAAGGTTAGGGTCTCGGTCATAAGTATTTAAATGATATGGTAGATGATATTGCTACATGTCTGTAAGCAATAAACAGATTTGTAATTTTGAAGTAAACACCTTTTTTTATCTTTCCGTCTCTCTGATACATAGTTTAATCCTACTTGCTTATTTGTGGCGCGCCCTGCAGTAAATTCCTTTCCTTCAGGGCCTACTCGTTCTCTATATACCACATAGCACTTTTGCGTCTCAATAAAAAAGAAAGAAAAAAAGAAAGAAGAAGACAGGATAGCCATACAATCACTATCCTTTCATCATCTTAATCATAGCCATTTCAAAAATTTCTAAATCTTTTCCCCAGTCAAGATAGGTTGTGCTTCCTCGCTCGTCCACCAACTTACTCCCCTCTCACCAGGATAGGCATATCTATCCATGCTTTCCTTCTTCATCTCGACACTATAGCCAGCCTCCATTGGTGTCTGATAGTATCCGTCCTTAATAATAGAAGGGTGTATGAAATGTTCGTGAAGGTGGTCGACAAACTCCAGAACAGACAGTTTGCCGCTGACAACTACGTAGTCAATGGTGCTCAAGTGTTGAGTGTATTCGGGAAGACCCACGCCACCAGAATGTGGTGCGATGGGTACATTGAATTTCTTAGCCATAAGCAAAACGGCCAAAACTTCATTCACACCGCCGAGACGGCATGCGTCAATCTGGCAGACATCGATGGCGCCAGTCATGAGCAGCTGCTTGAACATGACACGATTTTGACACATTTCACCCGTAGCGACACCGATGCCATATGGTTTGAGAGCCTCTCGAATAGCCTTGTGACCCATGACATCATCGGGAGAAGTTGGCTCTTCGATAAACCAAGGCTTAAACTCACTGATCTGCTTCATGTAATCGATTGCTTCGGGGACGGACCAGACTTGATTGGCATCCACCATCAAGACATTGCCCTTGTCGTAGCCAATGATTTCTCGCGCGATTCCCAAGCGCCTCCTGTCTTCCTGGACACTTCCGCCAACTTTCAATTTGAAGTGTCGGTACCCGTCAGCCAATGTGTCTCGCAAAATCTGCTTCATCTTGTCCTCTCCATAGCCCAGCCATCCAGCACTTGTCGTGTAGGCAGGGACGGCTCGACTCCGAAGAGCCTCCTCGATACGCTTGGCCTTGCCACCTTCCTCTGCACGTAATAATACAATAGCTTCCTCTGGCGTGATGGCATCGGTGATGTAACGAAAATCAATGCACCTGACAAACTCTTCTGGTGTCATGTCCGCGACGATGCGCCAGACAGGCTTGTTGAGAGTCTTCGCCCAGAGATCCCAGACAGCATTGACAACGGCGCCAAGCGCAAGGTGAATAACACCTTTCTCGGGGCCAATCCATCGAAGCTGACTGTCAGAGACAAGGTAGCGCCAGGTCTTTCCCCAGTCGGCCACAAGTGACGAGAGCGTCCTGCCATTGAGTCGGTCAGCAACATGGTTAATGGCAGCACAGACGATGTCGTTTCCGCGACCGATGGTGAATGTCTATTCAAAAGCAAGAAACATGCTGTTAGAATGCGTAACCTCAGGAGACCAGTTATTTGCTAACCATCCCGTGACCACTGTGCGTGGAGTCGGTTTCTAGGATACAGTATGCTGCTGAGTAGTCTCCCGCAGCGTTCATCGCGTCTGAGCCTGTCTTGTCTAGAGACGTCGGGAATCGCACATCGCGGCTTTTGAAGCCCGTGATAGTGACTTCTGACATTTTGTTATACAAATGAGATTAAGTGGCAGCGGCACTGGATTTTGATAAGCAAGATGACTAGTTTAGACGAGGTTGTGATCGCTAAAGTAAAAGGGCATTTATTGCTCTATTTATCGTCTCTAAGTAGATGCCGACTTCGCTTGAGGCGGCAAGAGTGAGGTAATCAAAGTGGTTCAGTGGCGTCTTCAAAGCTCGCAGTCCCACGATGATATTATACGTCGATACATGCGACGGAGAATATATGGCCGGGGGTGGCTTGCGTCTTAGTGAATATTGTGCGAAGTTATTGGTGGAACGCTGAAAGGCCGACACTGGCTATAGCAAGAATCAAAGTAGATTTTACGGAGACAGGCATCTCGCTTCCATATAGACCGAGACGATTGGATTGGATGTGGAACCATTGAGGACATCCTTCTATGTTGGAAAGGCTTCTGAGAGATCCGTCATCCGCTCGAAGGTACCTGAAGACCCTTGCTTTATTTTGGCGTCCAATTTTTTTCTCTCATGTTGATGGAAAATCTTCTTCTTCTTCTGTCTCTCTGCATATAATAGAATCCACTGAGCAATATTTATGTAAATCTCTTTGGCAATGAAGCATCTTATGAACAATTGGGGGCAAATTATTCTTGGAGGGGTTCGGCACACTATCGGAGAACCCCGCCCCCGCCCCCGCCCCACAGGAGGCAGATCTCGCATTTTGTTCGGTGTTTGGACTTGTACATGAGCTTTGTATAATTGAAATGGAACTCTAGATTAATGATTAGATTTAGAATATTCTGCCCTGGTCAAGTAGATTTTGTTGATACTTGGGGTGTCGAAGATTTTGCTGCTTGTAGATGATTCTATTCAACCTTTTTTTAATCCCACCAGCTTCTAAGAACTTCCGAACCAAGTCTAATAATCGCCCCACTGAGGCTAACAAAACAGAATCTGTATTTTGCCGACGGGTTATGTGCACGACTCAGCTTAAAACGTTAGCACTTCTTTGACCTTAATTTGTATACATTTTGCCTATTAACACTATAAGCGTAGTCTCTCTCATCCCTTCATTCTAGTGGTGTGGATTAGATGAAATGTGCAATATCGTGACATTAAATTCTCGTATGATGAAATTATACAGCCACACTTACTCTTCTTTATTACGTCTCCCGTTTTCATGATGAGCAAGAAAGCTGTCTCCATATATCCATCTAAAGATGATTGCTTTCTTACCATGTTCTATATTCGTACATTTTTGATTTTCTTTAAGACACATGCGCACATTATGTTTTCAAGATCTTTCGCGCTGTTGCATAGTATCAATGATTGTACAAGTAGTATCTAGGATATATACTAGAGCAACAACCATATCCAGCACCTTAGTTACGATCGTTTCTTCTACCTTTGAGAGTGGGATCCCATGTGTCTCGTAACACACAATCGGCCTCTTTTCATCCGGATTTCTGCTCAGTGAGATATAAAGAGCATGTAGCATATTGCCTATTTCTTTCCGTCTCGATTAACAGAGACATTGTACACTTTCGAAGAGCAAATGGATTGGGCGAACTGGGCATAGTTTCCTCATCTCTTTTATGTACGTAATTGGTGTTCGCTCAGTTAATAACTTCAATTGCTTGTATTTAATGATTAAAAAGTAAAGATAGGAAGGAGTAGGAAATAGGGAGGAATAGGGGAGAAAGGCATTCAAGATATGCATTGGTTAAGACATTAATATGGTGTCGATAATAAATAGCCAGTAATGTGGCTTGCAAGCTACCGGTTGCGTGCCCCACTTCAGCTGCCGTCAATCCTAGTTTCGTTCCATCATCACCGCAGTCCACCGCATCGCCATATATCATACATCATCCATACTTACAAAGCTGTTTCACTATCTAGGGAAATTATGGATGATGACTACGGCGCTGATGAAGCCCTTTTGGAGGCAATGGCGGCTGTAGATCCAATGCCTCCAGCACACAACTCCATCAAACAGCCAGCAACCCAGGCCCTCGACAAACCGCCAGTGAGTAACAGCTCGGGAAACACAATAGTACAGCCAAAACCGCAAATAATTCAACAAAAAAATTCTGGATCAACAATAATGGTATCACCTCGCCAACGAGGCAACCCCGTTCTAACTTGCATCCGATCAATACCTTGGGAATTCAGCGATATACCGGCAGATTATGTTCTCGGATTGACTACTTGTGCACTCTTCCTGAGGTAGGTTATCAATCCGAACAAAACTATGGCTCATTAACCTAGTTCCTGAATCCAGTCTCAAGTACCACCGTCTTCATCCCGAATATATATATACACGCATTCGAAATCTCCAGGGCAAATACAATCTCCGCATTCTTCTTACTCTCGTCGATATACCAAATCATGAGGACTCTTTACGTGAATTATCAAAGACTTCAGTGGTCAACAATGTTACCGTTATTCTATGCTGGTCTGCAGCTGAAGCAGCTCGCTACCTTGAACTCTACAAGTCATACGAGAATGCCAACTTTGCGGCTATTCGTGGACAACAGGCATCTAGTTATGCGGACAAGCTAGTCGAATTTGTCACAGTGCCAAGGAGTCTGAATAAATCGGATGCAGTAGCCCTGGTTGCCAACTTTGGCAGCCTCAAGAATGCGATAAATGCAGAACCAGAGCAATTAGGTATACTCAGTGGATGGGGTGGGGTGAAAGTGAAGAGATGGACTGCCGCGGTCGAAGAACCCTTCCGAGCAAAGAAAGCAGCGAAGCGAGGTTTTCAGTCATCATCAATAGCAGGGCGTGATTCCACGAATGTGAATGTGGACGCTGGCTTGTCCTATGGGTCGGACAAAGCAACGCCGGGCTTTCGGGCAACCCCAACAGAGATGATATCACACGCTTCTTCTGGATATAACTTGCCTGCCGAGAGTGCACCAACCTATCAACATGAAAGCGCGCGACGCCCGGAGCAGCTTCACTTTTCGGACGAAGATAGCGAAATTGACGAAGACGAAGACGAAGCAGCAGCGGCTACGGCTACGAGCAGTAAAGAAATAAAGCAGGGTCCTCAAACCACAAATACGTTCGGAGAGGAACGGGAACCCGACAAGGAAAGTAATCAATTGAGTGAAGGCATAGCGGCGGCACTAGCAAAATTGCGGCAAAATGAATGAAGCGCCAATTCTTCGCATCTTTCACGAGCAAAGTCTACGCTCAAGCTCGCCCGTCACCCAAGCGCCGTGGAACAGCCGAGAAAGAGGGGAGCTATGCGATTCCCAGCTCATGCATTAGGATACGTACTAATATATCGTACTCCGCACACGCAAAGTACCATTTCCCCCCTCGCATCTTTCCCGGTTTTGTATGGATTTTTACCTCGACCGGATATTTGAGACTTTTTAAAGGTCCCAAGTAAGTCATGTTTGTTCTCGTGCATGACACATACCAACCATGTGTAAACATACATTATATTATAAAGCTACGTGGAACACTGCAGCACAGCAATAAGCCACAACTATCTGCATGAGTACGGAAAAGATGCTGTACAAGGGGCGATCGACTATTAGCGGCTTTGTATCTCAGGCAGCCGCATCAAAAGAACGGTTAGCCGAACGTGGCGGCGCCTCTGGGCTTGTCCAGCCAATACGGCGATGTCAGACAATGAACATGTGCCTGAAGTTTTAAGTGCGGGGCCCACGGTAACTGAAGTGCCGTCGGCAATCTGTGGGGAAATCAACTCTACTGATATCATACCGCCGATGACTTCTCACCACTAGGCAATAAGAAGCAGGTTGGGTTGATCCTGGAATTAGTGATATGGATTCAACGGATACGTGCTAAGTACTGTTAAGTAATCCATCCACTCACATCTTGGGACGCTTATTCATAAGAACTGCTGCCAAGTTTTGAATGTTGGCTACTACAGCGCGCATCATCCTTACTTATCAATGCAGATAGAGCATGTATTAATCATCAGAGTTGTAACCAGGCTCCTAGCTTCCTTAGCTCACATGTCATCACACATACTTGTATTCCGATGCTACGATGCTAGAATCAGCTCGGAATGAAACCTCTTGATACTAGCTGGGTGTGATCTTGGATTCCCCCACAGTTTCCTTGAAAATGTGTCTGGAATGTCTTGGACGAATCGGATTTCTTGAAATAGACTGTCATAAGATCTTTGGGACCCATTCAGAAACTTCATCTCCCCCGGGTCTGTTGGGGTCACGAAAAGATTCCGTCATGAATTGAGGCCACATGCATGTTAGTGTTAGCTTTTGGTGTCACCTGCCTGCTGTGGCCCTGTTTATCGGCAACATTCATCCACCCAAAGAGCTACTAGATACGCCAAAGCACACGATTCTGGCCGTTTCTTCCGTAAAAACGACATGCTGGACCACTATATTCGCATCTCTAGACTGCGCCATGTCTTGAATTGGATGGAGCGGAGCGGATGGAGTACTTCGTACGCACATCTATAATCATGGTACTAGTTTGGTAGTGCCGCATGAGAAGCCCCTCATTCTCTGGCTGTGCAGATGAGGAGAGTCCAGAAATCATTGAAATACTGAGCTTGCCGTCTCTGGTCTGTCGTCTCTTCCTAATCTTGGATCGTCTCATCTTGCTAAAGACGCGGAGATTGCCACTATGAAGTTGACCGGTAGCCCCCTTCTTACGCTCGGGCTTGTCGCCCCTGCATTGGCCTATCCACGCCCTGCTGTTGTAAAGCGCGGTTCACCCAACCCTTCGAGGGCGGCAGCTGTCAAGAGCGCATTCGAAACGTCATGGAGCGCGTATCACAAGTTTGCTTTCCCACATGATAACCTTCATCCTATTAGTGATGGTTTTGATGATGAGAGGTAAGGAAGGTTTTCTGATTTTAAAGTTTTGTACAACTTGACACTATTTATTGACCATTTTTGCTTAGGAATGGCTGGGGCTCATCAGCAATTGACGGTTTGGACACTGCGATCGTCATGGAAGAAGCCGATATCGTCAATCAGATCCTGGAGTATGTGACTACAATAAACTTCACAACTACCGCAGTTGCCAACCAAGGTATCTCTGTGTTTGAGACAAACATTAGATATATTGGTGGCATGTTATCTAGTAAGTTTTTGGACTTTTTCATGGGATATAGAAATGGCTCTGTACTGATGAATCCATAATTTCAGGCTATGATCTGCTGAAAGGGCCTTTCAGCTCCTTGGTGACAAATGAAACTCTAATAGACAATCTACTAGTGCAGGCCGAAACACTAGCCAACAGTCTTAAAGTTGCATTCAACACACCAAGCGGTGTCCCGGATCCCACTGTCTTCCTTAACCCTACTTCACGGAACAGTAATACAGGAAACAACAATGTTGCTGAGATTGGCACTTTGGTTCTTGAATGGACGCGCCTTAGTGACCTCACAGGAAATCAATTGTACGCTCAGCTTGCTCAAAAGGGCGAATCATATCTCCTTCAGCCTCAAGGAAGTCCAGAGGCATTCCCCGGTCTCATAGGAACGTTTGTCAGCACACAGAACGGCACCTTTGAGGATAGCAATGGCAGCTGGTCCGCACTCTCGGATAGCTTCTACGAGTATTTGATCAAAATGTACTTGTATAATCCACAAAAGTTTGCAAATTACAAAGATCGTTGGGTTCTTGCTGCGGATTCGACTATTCAGCACCTCGCCTCTCACCCAACAACACGCAAGGACTTGACCTTTTTATCACAGTACTCAGGACAGTCGACTTCACCACAGTCAGGACACTGTAAGCATTCTGAACAGATTGCAGCAAGAAGAGTTGCAAAGCGCTAACAGAATCTCTTTTTTTTCTCCCCTAGTGGCTAGCTTTGCTGGCGGCAACTTCATCTTGGGAGGTATTCTCCTAAACGAGCAGAAATACATCGACTTCGGCCTCCAGCTTACGGATTCGTACTTTGCCACGTATAATGCTACTGCTTCTGGAATCGGCCCCGAAGGCTTTCAATGGGTGGACAGTGCTCTACCAGCAAATAGCAGTAGTAACCCAGCACCCCCCTCATCTCAAGCCGGGTTCTATAACACGGCAGGATTCTGGGTAACGGCTGCGGACTATATTCTGCGACCCGAGACCTTGGAGAGCTTATACTACTCGTACAGAATTACCAAAGACACTAAATATCAAGACATGGCATGGGAAGCTTTCAATAGCATTAACAGCGTATGTCGTGCCGGCAGTGCGTATTCGTCTATCAACGATGTGACTAAGGCCAATGGCGGGGGATTCGCTGACGAAATGGAGAGCTTTTGGTTTGCCGAGGCTCTCAAATACTCGTACTTGATTTTTGCCGATGAGTCGGATGTCCAACTCCAGGCCAGTGGCGACAATAAGTTTGTTTTTAATACAGAAGCACATCCAGTGAGCGTCTTCCGATCTTCCTAAAGGAATAAAAGGAAGGAGAAGAGGAAGAAGGGGTCTCAAATTGACGAGGTCAAAGAAGGAGATTGATGACCAAGATCAAATCATGGTCTTTCTTTTTCATTTACTACCCCTTATTTTGAATATGGATGGGGGCAGCATGAATATACGATATGAATAAACCGTCAGAAATTAAATCGCTACAAATAGATGATTTGTGTAGATGATTTCGAGATGAATAAGCCGCAGAAATGAAAAATAACTGATCGAGAGAATTTAATGGTAGGTACGGATTAGCTGTCAATATAAATAAATAATGTAAGCAGATTGCTTGGATATGAGTCGATTCTATAATTGAGCCTCGCTTGACTCCTCATAATTAGGTCCAGGACGTTGGTTCTGGAAAATCGTCGGTGGTAAGTATACAGTAAGACGCCAACATTAAGCATATTCTTCATGCCCCCACCCCCCTATGTATTTATCTTTTTTTCTTCTGTCCTTTCTTATGTGCTTAAAACTCTCTGCTTTGACCTATATCGCAAACATCAAAAATACCCTCTTCCGGAATCCCTTTACGTTTTAATGCTTCTTTCAGCTGCTGCGGGGGCTCTAAAACCTCTTCCATAGTCAAAGCCCATGTTCCCCAGTGGATGCCCATGGCCTTTTCGCACTTTGTGTCATGGAAGATTTCAACAGAGTCGAAGGGATTGGCATGCATGGCTGAGAAAGCTGCGCGGGGGTAGTAGGCACCGATAGGAATCAGGCCCAAGTCGAATGGCCCACGATGCTCACCGATCTGCTTGAACTGGGGACACCGGGGGAGAGATTCAAATTCAGGGCCGTAGTCGTCGACGTGGGGCGGGAGATGTGGAACTGCACGATAGCCCGTGTCCCCACCGAACCAGACGTTTTTGTCGCCGGAACGGACTCCCCATGAACACCACAGGGTTGTATCCTTGTCAAAGGCAGTCCTGGCTGAGGTGTGCTGAGACGGGAGACAGGATATTTGTGCAGAGATAGACTTGTTCTCTCCGCCGTTTTGGACATTGACGGTCAGCTCGGCATCTTCCCACCAATCCAACTCAGTGACGTTTTGCAAGCCGCTACGACGAAACCATGATTCTAGGCCAAGCCCTACAAAGAATTGCACATCCGGATGATGTTTCTGGATTTCAAGTACTGACGTATGAGAGAGGTGGTCATAATGGCTATGGCTGATAACCACAGCGTCAACGATAGGAATGTCTCTGAGATCACAAGGCTTTGGTGTAAATCGCTTAGGCCCCATGAAGCTGAAAGGAGAACATCGATCCTCAAAGACGGGATCAAAGAGGACTCGCAAACCGGAAGGAAACTCGATATAGTAACAGGCATGGCCCAACCAGGTGGCTCTGAGCTTCTCTGACGCTTCACGAGAGGGAAGCCACTGTGGCTTAACGACCGTCACTGTGGGTGGTTTAGTATTGGGCGTTTTGATCTCTCCCGTAATGGTTGGCCAGACGACTTTGGTAAATATCGAAGTAAAATTAACGGGGTTGGACCAGGATGGATACGGATTCTTGAAGCCGGAGATGGAGCCGCCATTCTTGACGACATGGTGGGGATTGGAGACAGCTTCTTCCGGAATATTACTGCGGTCTGGCGCCTTGGCCACGAATGTGGAGCAAGTGTGCGATCTTCTTGATGAAGTTGTGGAGGTTGATTTTCGTGTCATTGCTGTAGTTGCAGTCGTCAAGCTTGTAAAGAGGAATGGGCGACGATGTTGTTGATACCAAAACTTAGGAGAGAATTGGCAGCGAAACTGCGACATTCGGGGTTGAGTAGAAGGAGAGAGACCCAAGGGGGGGAAAAAAAAGGAACGAGACACGAATTATATATCCCAAGTGGTTTTAAAGGGAACCAGGCAGTGGCTGCGTAATGCCTCGTTTAAGCCACAAGCTGCGTACTGCACAGCCAGGAGCTTCAAATTTTTTTAATAAAAAAATAGAGAAGAGGGGGGGCAGGACTCGCCAGCTTCTAGATTAGAATCAAGAATGATGCTGGTTGCATACCACCAGATACAATATCGCAGGTAAAATACTTGAATACGTACAGTTAGGTGCCTACACCGACTGTACCTCTTATAGGGCTGGCTTTTCTTTTTCTTTAATTAACCTTTCTGCTACTACGGAGTTAACAGGCAAATGCGATCTTCGGACAGCAAACGTGGCCGCCCCGTTGAGACTTAGCTAGTATATATTGCGGCACTACTGTACTTGTGTTGGTGTAAGATCCATGTCGATAGCTAGTCCCCATAATAATGGCTTTGATATGCGGACTTCGGCGTTGGTGCAAAATCCGAGATGGGTTGGTTAATAGTTGGTAATAGCTATGGCGGAGTTCATTGCTTCATAGCAAGTTTGGAGACATACCTTTGACCTGCTCCGAGAGCTGATCTGTACCTGGCAGTTACTTATTCTCCGCCCTCGGGTACTTTTTTGTTACTTCCGTTACGGTGACGGGTTGAGCGGCCCGCGCTAAGGGACATGATAACTTCAGAGTATTTTGGAATATGAACTATTTACTCTTGTATGGAGAGTCCCTCGCGATCGAGTAGTATAATTTGAATCATGCGAGCGCTCAATTGGGCGTGAACACCTGCATAGAATATATGTACCCACACAAGATGCAAGCATAGTTACACATGCGGAGATTAAAACTATCACACCAAATACAACGTCAAACTACCGTTTCAGTCTTCGCACGCATAAATTTAACCCCAGTAAAAATGTCATTGGCGTATCAGAGTCATCTACCTAGCTAATATACTCGGCCACATTCATATTCGTATACCTGTATATATATCAAACCTACGACATACATAGGCTCAAACTCTTCAACCTCAATTGTTCGGCAATTAAATGGCCAGTCTCTCAACCTTTTGCTGGAGAGCCTTGATCTGTCCGGAGAGCTCAGACAGCTCGTTGGAGCTGATGCTGGCCGCAATGACCGCTCGGCTGACACCACAAGCTCGTCCAAGCAGAGTTTTGCTAGGCACATAGACGTACGGAACGCCCTTGTCTTCACAGATAAGCGGGATGTGAAGAATGATAGCGAGAGGCTCGGTGTCGGCGGCAAGGACGGCAAGCTCGCAGGTACCACGATTAATAGCCTTGGTAACTGCAACCCAGAAAAGTCAGCATCATTGCGACACAAATTGATCTAGTAAGCCAGCATATATATCATGGGAGAGCAACATACCTTCATTGGCGCCCTTCTTAGCCTGACGAATGTGCATCGCCGACTGGAGGAGATCCAGAATCTCCTGCGTTAAGGCCGCATCGGCCAAGGGCCAAGCTGTGTAGGATAGGCGTTAGTTATGAGATGCTTGGCAACCGAAATAGACATGTATGTAAATTGGGAGACAGCTTACCTGCTTCATTGGCGTTTGACATTTTATTTTAGTTTTACAGGGACAGGGGGCTCGCCTCAGAAAGGCTCACTGCCGGAGATGTGATTCGAGAGAGTGTGAGGGAGTTGAAAGATGGTTGGTGATGATGGAATCTGCCTTTGAAAAAAAAAGTTGCGATAGCTAGTTTGAGAAGGGCTTATCTTTCGAGCTAGTGCCAATCAGGGGATGGATAAATTATTCTCCTGGGAGCCCCGTGATACTGTGGGGTTGAACCAACTCACTTCATAGCAAGTTTGTGATACACGGCGTACTCAAGGACTCAGATGAGCAATTAGGTACTTTAGACTGTAGCCTCAAAAAAGCCATGATTGATGCTAAGCCGTGGAGCGCCGATTCTAAGGCCGCAGAGATTGGTATCTCTCCTCTACCAGCATTAAAAATTAATAGTGTATATATGAACGCATTACCAAAGACACTAGATACAATTAATCGATCTTACAAGTGAGAAACGCACTAGAGACGCATTGTCGGAAAAGAGAGACAAGAGAAACACCGCAAGGTTCAACTGCCAGCACAACGCAGCCACTGTCTTGATTCGGGCAACAGCGTTACTTACTCATACAGTTTTTAGGATTCCCTTGCCGGTGGATTGAAACTAAAGATAAGGTCGTGGCAAGCCGTTGCAGAAACCTTTCAGAAAACGACGAAACTCTATAGAAATTTTTTTGTGCAGTTGATAAATGACACGAAAACCAGCAATGGGGACATTTGGGCTGTGGTCTCAGATTACGATCCGGCAATTGTGCCTGCGTGAGACTGGGAGGAGCTGAAATCGAACCTAGAGCTACAAGCGAAGGCTGATGAGAAGCGGGTGCCAAGACGGTTAAGAAGAGAGGCACAACAAATCGAGGTCAATTTATGATTTGTCTTTTGAGTACCTGGAGGAAGAATTCAATTGCTTATTTATATGGTCTCTGCCGCACTGGCGCTAGAACGCCGGGAACAGTTTCTATTATTATTATTATTTTGGAAAATAATTGTATTCTGTATTTCTCCAAGTCATCATTCATTTCAGAGAAGAAGATAAAACAACAACTGCAGTGGTATCTTTTAAACAAATGCACAAAATATATCCGACGCACAAAGTCCTTCTACCATGGCGCCAACGCCGCCGCCGCCCCCACTCATCATCAACGCTGTACAAATCACATATGGCCGTTCAAAACTACCTTAGCACTTTTATATATCAGGTAGTGTTCGAGTTTCATCTTGCATCTCGTCGCCTCCCAATTCCTTTTCCAGCTCATCCGCTACAAAGCCTTCGTAGTCGTCTAAGCCCTTTTGTACGTGAATTTTGAATTTGATTACATCGTTGAGCATGCGATCAATTTCTGTGTGTAGCTCTTCTCGTAGTGAGTTGGCTCGCAACACAAGCTGCTCGTATCTAATATTTGTCAAATGTCAGTTCTCTCCCTATCTCTCTTATCCGTATGGTGGGAAGCAGTTCATGACTTCGGTATGAAGAAGGGAAGGGAAACCATACTCAATAGTAGTGTTAATCTCGCGCTGCTCCAGCAACTGCACTGATTCTGTCAAACCGGCGCGCATTCGTGATAATTCTTTTTCCATCTTTTCAATTTGTGCGTCAGACGCCATCTTCTGCGCCGTTGCAACCTCTTTAGTCTTCTCGTATTCCTCTTCTGCCGCTCTGACTCTGTGATTCAAAGCCTCAACTTCATTGCGCTTGTCCTCGATAGCTTCCTTAATGCCATCTAAAAGGTCATGGTCTTTCATCATGTCATCCATAACAGCGGTGCGTCGCTCCGTAATCTCCTTCCGCAGCGCTATAAAGCTGCTCCGGACTTGGCCTCTGAGATCCAAGTTAAGAACGTGTCCTGGCTGGTAACCCGTTGTGGCGTCAATCAGCAGTCGGTCTGTCGCTGGAGTATGCGTGGTGCTAGAGCTTTTCCAGTTGGACGAAGTCAGGTCATTCTCGTTAAGAGTAACTTGCAGTTCGTATTCTCTGCCTTTGGCATTGGCGGCTGTTGCTGGAATAAGTGCTATTTGGTAGGCCATGGTATTATATTTGTCTACCACGCGCTCGAGCTCATCAAGCTTTCTGCTGGCCTCGGCTTCCTTTTCCATCACCTTCTTTTTGACTTCATCTAAGCGTTGCCCCGCCGATTCGATGCCCCTTTGCAAGCGTTCCCGTTCAGAAGTCATGCGGTCGATATCCTGCATGCTAATGCCCTGGTCATCAACAGCTCTCTGGAGTCCCCGTCGTTCTTCGTCCACTTCCTTCAATTCTTCCATCAGCTTATCGAGTTCTTCTTGTAGAACCTGGATGCGGGTTTCATATTTTTCTGATCGCTGGATGGCAAGCTCGTTGTAGTCTTCAAATTTGACGCGGTCCTCTTCCATAATCTTAAAGTGATTATCCAAGAGGGCAGGATCTGGGGTCGATTTTTCTAGGTCTTCAATTTCTTTTAGAAGTCTCTCATTCTCCGCCTCAAGCATCTCAAGCTCTGCAGTATACTTCGAATTCGACTGCTCGAATGCTTTGGCCATTGCTTCGACATGCGGGGCTAATAGTCGTTCCGCGTCCTCGTCACCCATGTCATCATCCATAGCAAGCCAGTCCCTGTATGCGCTGCTAAGAAAATTGAAGATGATTTGGTCGCCGCTTACATCTACACCAGCATCGAGACAGGCATCAATATATAAATTGTTAGCATAGCCGTCGAGCATTTGGGATAGTTGCATCATCCAATGTAAAAGACCCAGAAAGGTACTCCAATTCTGCCCGCCGACAGCGGCAATTTGGCTTTTAGTGATGCTCCGCTCAAAAGGGTATCGAAGCTGTTTGAGAATTGGTGGCACTTCTTGGTCAATATTTTTCTGAAATCGATGGCTGGGATCAATTCGGTGATATAGCCACTGAAACATAAAATTAAAATCTTTCTGAGTAGGTGACTTGAGGATATTTTGTGACAAAGAATGTTTCATCTCCATCTCAAAATTATTCTGAACCATGTAGTCCATTAGCTCCTGGGCAATTCGAGCTTGGAACGACCGGTCTCTCAAGGGACGGGGATCGCGCGGGACTCCAGCTGCCTGAGGCGTAGTTTGGAAAAAGCTCTGATGGCTCACAGGACCGACTATAGACTGTCGCGGACGATATACACTACTGCGCCTATCGCTATCTGTCGATGGTCTCGCCGTAGCGGGGGTATTATAAGCCGCTCTGGGCTGTTGAAATGATGTCCGCTTGACGGAAGAAAGCCCAATGTCGGCCAGGTTTGCGCCGGATGATGCGCGCTGGAACATGGGCTGGCTTGGGCGTGCCAAAGCCAAGGAGTGCCTAGATCCTGACATTGATCGGCCGTGGCCGCTGGTGAAGTTAGAGTGGTTCGGGTTGGAGCGCTTCATCGTTGACCCTGGAGCCGGTATCCCGCTATTCGTACTGAGGCCGCCCAATGTCTATGCCGTCTGTCAGCCGACGATATTGCGCCACTGGCGATGATGTTCCAGTTTTCTGGTCTTGCGACAGAAGCGACCTACCTCTCTTTTCCTGCGGACGCTCCACAGGCCCGTATCTTGAGACATTATGATCAGATTTATCAGTCGTGCGACACAATTCGATCCGCTGTAAATTGATTTTCCAGTGCATCAAGGGACAAATTTTATCGGTACCAAAGACAAAGACTCCTTATTTTCGACCAGGCGAGTTGGGTATAGGTTTCGTGGGGCCGCAGGATTTGGGGGGGGAAAGCTGGGTTGCTCGGTAAGAAAGTAAACAAATCCCGGCCGAGTGAGGCCTGATTGGGCGGCTGAGATAGCGTGACGGAGACTTGATACAGAGGAGCACGTGATCTCATCAACACACTGAACCCGAATTTTTAACAGGCCCGGTCTCCAATCATGTATCGATTTAGTACCTCTCCTATAAATAACACTGGCAGCTATACTTGATCGTTACTGAGCTAAAATAGTGAGATTGTGCAGCTGCCTCGGCCCAGAGCCGCCTCTTGCTAACTTACCTTGTACTCCATAATTAGCAGCCATTCCCTTGGTTCCCTATACCCATAATTACCGAGTTCAGCACATGCTGCCGCATACGAAATACATCTGCATACGGAGTACTCCGTACCTCATTCATTATCCGTCTCTCATCAACCTGCATCTGGTCTTTGCATCTATCCTGGTGATGCTGTGAGGCTCTGTCTGAACGTCTACTTTATTTATCATGGCAATACGCGAGGAACTCGTGGCGTCTGCGGTAAGTCCTTTTCTTCTATCTCTACCTGTAGATACACACTCGTGTATTCACTTCTTGCTGACTCTGAAGCACCTAGGCGCAATGTTAGTTTCGACCCGACTTATCGAACACATCTAAAGTACGATATTAACCCTATAATAGTTCTACAAGACCCTAGCGTTGCTTCATCATCTGTCGAGAATCGAATTTCATTCCTTCGGACGAAGAACTTGACCCAGGAGGAGATTGACGCTGCTCTTGCAAGAGCCGGGGGCAGCAACGGCGCGGTAGCAGCTCCTAGACCACCCTATTCAAGCGCGCCACAAGGCCCTCCGCAACAATATTACCAATCTTATCCTCAATATGCGTGGCAGCCGCCTTCTTCGACACCCAAGAGGGATTGGAGAGACTGGTTCATCATGGCGACCGTGGTAGGCGGAGTCAGCTATGGCCTTTACTCCATAGGCAAGGTATAACTACTGCGCGCGTCTTCCTTCAACTACGGTTCTACTAACCAGAAGATAGCGCTATGTATACCCTCTTGTGGCACCACCTACTCCCGAAAAGCTGGAACAGGATAAAAAATCGATAGAAGAGCAGTTTGACAAGGCCTTCGCCCTAGTTGAACAGCTGTCGAAGGATACAGAGGCACTGAAAGATGCCGAGAAACAACGGACAGAACGATTAGATATCACGTTAGCGGACCTGGAGACCATCATGGCAGAGTTGAAGTCGGCAAATAAACGTCGGGAAGATGACGCGCAACGCATTCGCGACGATGTGCAGGATCTTAAAGACGCCATTCCAAGGGCAATGAACAACCAGAAAGAACTCACTGACAATCGACTTGCCGAGATCAACAATGAATTGACTAGTCTCAAGACGCTCGTGTCACAAAGGATGAGCGCTAATTCAAACACATCGGCTTCGAGTACCTATTTGCGCGGCGCCAATGGAATTAACGGAGTCAATGGAACAAACGGGGCTGCTTTACCCACAACAGCTGCTGCCCAAGCGGTAACTCCTCCTAGTGAGAACGTCCCAGAGACGAGCACTACGCCAAAACCTGAGGCTCCCAAGAGCGTCTCTCAGAATAAGTTTAACAGAGGATCCGGACTGTCGATTAGCTCGGGCGGCAAGGCTTCAATCCCTGCATGGCAAATGGCCATGGCTAACCAAAATGCCGGAACCGCTTCCTCCTCCTCTGGCAAAGAAATTGAGAAGGCCACTGGAGGGGGACCAGAGGTAGCTGCCAGCAGCCCATAGCTTTGCGCTGCTTTGTTTATCTTCACTATGCATTGTACGATTTGCTCAAGATTGTGTTATTTATTGCGATACGGATAATGGAGCAATGCTGGCATCAATTGGATTATGGCCGGAGTGTTGGTTGCCATATCAGACATTATGTATTTAATATCAAAAGGATCATAGCTTTATACTTGTAAGCCGTTAAAGACTGGCTATTATCATGACATTTGTCCTAATACTTGCTAGTGGTACCATAAGGTATCTATAGAAGCTTGAGCCAGATACCCAACTTCTAGAAATAATTGTATGTAATCAAGTCTAGTTAATCTAGATGATCCCGGTCATCCAATTGTTATACAAGAGCTGCAGAATACATTTTTTCTTTATAATCCAAGAAAGAGAAATCGAAACCTTGGCATTGCTGCACTTTGGCAGAGCCCTATCTTAGCTACATAGGTAATGTGCCACCATATCTCCGTATTTCGTAACACCTCAACTAGGTAGGTGGAATGCACCACTGCGACCCCTTGCTCTGGTAAAGTATTTGTCGGATATAGCATAGTAACTGCTATGCACTTCGTATCTGTTGATCATTCATTCGAATGGCCCCCCTGCGGAATCAACAATCTATTACTCCGCTCGTGGCTGGCTATCGGCCATAAACTATCCCATCCCATCCCATCTCTTTATCCTAAGAACCTCATTACTCGATAAAATCAGTGGATCCCCCATACATCTTTTATGAAGCGCACACTGATTTCAACATGTCCTGAAAGATATTTACCATAACTAATTAGAAACTCGAGATGCCGTCTCTCTCTCTTTCTTCAACGAACGCAATGGATGAGGCTCAGTCCCCCCCTCCTCTTCCCTCGACTTCTATTGTCTCGAGCAATCCGTCGCCATCTCCTACCACCACTCCTACTTCCAAGGTTAAATTACTTATGCTCGTGTTGTCCAAGATTCCCCTTTTGACTCAGGTTACTATCTTGCACATTTTAAGACTTTCTGAGCCAGCCAACTACATTGATTTGCAGTCTAATTTAGCGGTTTCTTTTTTGCGCTCGTTGTTGAATCCTGCAAACCCACGGCCGATATCCTATGCTCAGGAGCTTACCACGCGCAACACTGAAGTTAAAGGAAGGATATGGATTAGCCTATATGCCTCGCCTCCTCCTCCCGAGAGCGACATTAGGGACTCCCTTTTAAAGGCCATCGAGAGTATGAGAGTTCCAAATGCCAGAGTGAACAAAGCGAGAATACCTGCGTTTGCCCACGTAGAGGCTGAGTGGACTGGGTATCGAGCGTCGGCCTCTTCGAATGAACCTCTGCCTAGCATTTCGGAATCGGCCAAATATCATGAAATGATGAAAGAGTGCCAGGAGCCAACAACAGTACTCTACTTTCACGGTGGCGGATACTACCTCTGTGATCCTGCCACGCATCGACCCACGGTCAAAAAGCTGGCCAAGTTGACTAAAGGAAGATGCTATTCGGTGCGTTATCGACTCGCGCCACAGCATCCATTTCCAAGTGCGCTGTTAGATGCCCTCATCTCTTACTTTACTTTGCTGTATCCGCCTCCGGATGCTTACCATGAGGCTGTGAAACCAGAGCACATTGTTTTGGCGGGAGACAGGTACGTTATGTCTGCTTCGGGGCAATTTGCAGCCGGCATGACTACTACCTTATGCTGTGCAACATCTGAATGTCTTGACCAACCCGATGATTAACTTTTTTATTGCCTGCCGATAGCGCTGGTGGGAATCTTGCCCTTGCACTCTTGCAACTTATTCTCCAGCTGAGACGTCTTGAAGTCCGCATTCAATGGTACGGTGAGCTATATGAAGTTCCCCTGCCAGCAGGAGTTGCTTGCAATTCCCCTTGGATCGATATTACGCAAAGTGCACCTTCATGGCTAGGTGAAGAACCTCATGTCTTTGACTACTTACCTAAACCACGGCTTAACCAGCAAGCTATTCCCCCATGCAAAATATGGCCAGCAAACCCCCCACGAAAACACCTCTACGCGGATGATGATCTTGTTGCGCACCCATTGTCAACAATTATTATGAATCGTAGCTGGGAAGGCTCACCGCCGATATGGATGTGCACCGGCTGGGAGCTACTCGCATACGAGGACAAGGCCTTGGCGATGAAGCTCATTGCTGATGGCGTTCCTTTGGTATTTGAAGAATACGAGGCCATGCCACACTGCTTTGCTCTGTTACTAACTCATTTGCCAAACTCCCGACGCTGCTTTGACGGTTGGACAGGCTTCATTCGTCGTGTCATCGAAAACTCGAATGCAATTGAATCTCGCGCTACGAGGATCAAATCCCGGACTCTTGAAGAGGTTCCTCTGCGTTTTGACCAACTTCTGGATGATAAACTTGAAGACATACAAGCATCCATTGAAAGAAAAGCTAGCATGAGAGCTCTGCAACCAAATATCATAGGGAGGCTGGAAATATGATATGCCGCTGTAGGGTGAAGCATGACACGGTACATCTCTAGCAGAACCTTTAGTCTACTTTATTAAACACCCACTATTCTTAGGGCGAGATATAAGCCATTATGTCTTACTTAGAATTCTAAATGAAGTTTTGCAGAATTTATATTGCATAGCATGAACCAAAATGGATATCAATCCTCTAGAGCCTCGCTTTAGGTGTACGACTTCCATGTATTTAGTGTCGTATTACTTTATATCTCCGGGAGTACAAGTACGTAAGGAGGAGTACTCTAAAGTGTTTTGTTCCTAGATTTGAAACTTTCGGCTCCGCTGTGGCACCGCGGCCCGCTGCACACGTCAATTGGCTGTTGCATCGTGGAGCACAAAACAGCTTGGCGACACAGCGAAATCTTTCACCCAAAAGGTATCCCCAGCTCCATATCTCTCTTTCATCTACGGAGTACTCTATTGACAAAGCCAATTGGCATCATATGGGCCCCTTGATCCCACGATGGAGCGCCATAAACAGGCTGTAACCAAGATTGCCGCGGCTGTCCGGGGTTACTTCGAACGAGGCGAGTCGTATCGCATCTTCCACGGTTCGACGAACAGCACACGGCCTCGCCCTGGACCCGGCCACCGAGCCGTCGACATCAGCGCGCTGAGCAATGTCTTATCTGTCGATCGCGGAGCTCGAACAGCCCTCGTGGAGCCCAATGTGCCAATGGATCGTCTAGTTGAGGCGACACTTCGCCACGGCCTTGTCCCCCCTGTGGTGATGGAATTTCCCGGTATTACAGCCGGCGGCGGTTTTGCGGGCACTGCTGGGGAGAGCAGCTCTTTTCGCCATGGCTTCTTTGATGAAACGATCAATTATGTCGAGATGGTACTGGGGAATGGCGACGTTATCAAGGCCTCGCCGTATGAGCGCTCGGATCTCTTTCGCGGCGCTGCAGGAGCTGTGGGCACTCTAGGCGTTACCACGTTGATGGAACTTAACCTCATTGAGGCCCGAAAGTTCGTCCAGACTACCTACTACCGGACGAACAGCATCGCCGAGGCAGCTGCCCGAGTCCGCGCAGAGACACAAAACCCCAAGAACGATTATGTCGATGGAATCCTCTTCTCCAAAGACCACGGCGTTGTCGTTACCGGCCGATTGACCGACGACAAGCCCGCCGACCAGCAAGTTCAGACTTTTAGCCACGCAAACGATCCCTGGTATTACCTGCACGTCAAAGACAAGACTCGGGACACCTCCGCCGAGACCCCGGTCGATGTCGTCACCGATTACATTCCACTGGCTGAGTATCTCTTTCGTTACGATCGTGCGGGCTTCTGGGTCGGCGCCCAGGGCTTTACATATTTCAAATACGTTCCCTTCACCAACTTCTGGCGCTGGTTCCTCGACGACTTCATGCACACCCGCATGCTCTACCGCGCTCTACATGCCAGCGGCGAATCTGCCCGCTTCGTTGTCCAGGACCTCGCCATCCCCTATGACAAAGCCGAAGCTTTCGTCAACTACACCACCGACGAGTTCAACATATGGCCTCTCTGGCTCTGCCCACTGAAAGAAACACAACCACCAACCTTCCATCCCACATGCGAGACGGGAAGCGTAACGGTGACATCCTCAGATGGCAGCGTCACCACCCAAACCGTGCCCAAGCCTATGCTCAACATCGGCGTCTGGGGCTGGGGCCCCGAAGACCATGACGAATTCATTACCAAGAACCGCGCGCTGGAGGACAAGCTTGTTCAGCTTGGAGGCCGAAAGTGGCTATACGCTCACACATATTACTCCGAAGCCGAGTTTTGGCAGATCTATGATAAGCCATGGTATCAGGCCTTGAGAGAGAAATACAACGCCACGACCTTGCCTTCTGTCTATGACAAGGTGAAGATTGATATTGAAGCCAGTAGGGAAGAGCGACAGACGTGGAAGAAATCTTTTAAGAGTAAATGGCCGGTCGGTGGACTATACGGCATTTGGAGGAGTATCCTTACGAGGGACTATAACTTGCATAGACATGCTGAGTGGAAATACAAAGGAGAGTAAAAAAAAAAAAAAAAAAAAAAAAAAAAAAAAAAAAAAAAAAACTGATGCGAACAATGATTTAGATAGAAATTTAGACAATCCAAATGCTTGGTTGCAACTAGCTACGACACCAATGGACAGATGAACATGGATACCCTGAGTGTTGATGAAACTATACAATTTATAACACGTCATTTTTGGTTTTTTTCGTTGTGTTTTTTTTTTGTATTGAAAGGCCTGACCCATGAAAATTGCGCTCAACTCTAAATATTTACAGAAATATGCCTGAAAGATGAGTACATTTATCGCCCCTCCCCTCCCCTCCCCTCCCCTCCCTTCTCCTTGCGACCCAACTGTGGGATCGTGAGAACTGTTCAAGACTGTCTATCGTTTATACAAATAGAAAAAAAAAAAAAAACATATAGCAATATGAAAAAAAAAAAAAAGAACTGTCACCTGCATGCTCTCAGCAAGTGAGTCTATTTGCTGTGCTCGTCATATCACCAGATAATTTCCCATAAATCGCCTGAAATGGTAGAATAGGACGCCACAAGCTCCATGCAACACAAATTATTCAAATGTTCAATGAAAGAAGAAAACAAAGGTATTTACGCCTTTACTGAGTATTCGCGCTTGAACATATCGTCAACCTTCTCCAGGTAGTAGGTACCGCTAACGACGGTAGAGGCATCACCCTTGGGGACATAGTTCTTCTGAAGATGGGCCTGTTTTCGTAGGTTGCACATCTAAATGAAAGTTAGTAGGATGCCAAGGGGAGAACTTTTAATTTTGACGAAATGTCATAAGAATCAAGACTAACCTCATCATAAGTCTCAGGAGAGACAGCTCTTCGAGCATCCAGACGAGCGGGGATGTTCAGAGTCTTGCTAATAGTCTCAACGCTGCCAACAACACGGAAGGACAGGAAGGTGGCAGCGAGGCCAGATCCATAGCTGAAGAGGCCAATTCGCTTGTTCTCAAGCGCTTTGCTGTCCACAAAAGACAGCAAGCTAGCCAGACCACCCCAAACACTTGCGCAATACATGTTACCGCACAGAGTGGCAACTTGAATTGCAGGATTGACACGCTCCTGATAACGCTTCTTGGTGAGACCCATGAATGTCTTTTCGAGAGCCTTGTCAGTCAAAGACTTCTCATAATCCATATCTCGCAGCTCGGGAGCGACCTCGGCAAAGGCAGTAGCATCGGCGTTGGCAAGGAAATCATGGTAGAGCAGCCTAGCGTATGACTTTTGTACCAGCTTGCACGTGGGGGCATGGAAAGCAAGGTAGTCGAAACGGTCGAGAGGAGTCTTGGTAGAATCAACACCGTTAGTTGTGCCATTGGCCAACTTAGCCTCCTTCTTGCAGTAGTCACGGTAGGCAGCATCTAAGGCCTTGGTGTAGCAGGTGAGTGAGAAGTGACCATCAACAACGGGGTATTCGCTGGTCAGGTCGGGCTTATAGAAGTCGTAAGCGTGCTGCATAAAGCTGCCACGCAGACCAGGCTCGACAACAATAGGAGCGTTGGGGCCAACTAGGATAGCCACAGAGCCAGCGCCACCGGTTGGTCGGGCAGCACCCTTGGCATAGAGGGCAATGTCACCAGCGACAACAATAGCATCACGGCCATCCCACGCTGAGGACTCGACCCAGTTAATGCTGTTAAGGAAAGCATTGGTACCGCCGTAGCAGGCGTTGATGGTGTCCACGCCCTCGATGTTGGTGTTGTCACCAAACAGCTGCATCAAGACAGACTTGACGGACTTTGACTTGTCGAGGAGGGTCTCAGTACCGACTTCGAGACGGCCGATCGAGTTAACGTCGACATTATAGTTCTTAATGAGTCTCGAGGTGACGGTAAGTGCCATTGAGTAGATATCTAGAGTCATCAATTAGCCCCAAGGCTCAGGGGTAAAATTCAAGAAGCTCTGCAGGACGGTTTAACTCACCCTCACGATCGTCACAGAAGGCCATCTTAGTCTGGCCTAGACCAACGGTGTATTTGCCAGCGCTGACGCCATCAAACTTCTCGAGCTCAGCTTGCTCGACATACTGTTGGAGAGAAAAATGTCAGTAACCACGTTTCGAACAGCGTGGGCATTGGAGGGGCAATTTGCGAAGCACATGAGAGCTGATAGAGGGGAGGTGGAATTGACCAACCTGGCTGGGAAAATAGATTTCGATGGCCTTAATGCCAATGTTTTGAGGTCGAGCGGCCATGTTGAATTGCAGGACTGTGTTGTAATAGAACTTTGCAATGGAGCTTGTGAGTTGAGGAGGAGAGAATGAAAGACTGCTGGCTCTGAGGATACCGGTTCGATTGTTCGTTCAATGTGGGCAGAGGGCACCTTTAGTTGTCCATTTAAAGGTTTTCACCGCCCTTTGTGGCAGGCGGTGCGCATCATTGTAGCGCCTCTATTACAGTAGAGCTTAGCAGGGTTCAGTGGAGGGTTACAGTATGGCTGCAGCGCTTCTGCCAGGGGTGAGAGCACTACAGGCGGGGCAGATTGGATCCAGATGCTTGTGGGCGAGATGGGTGGGTGGAGTGGAGAAAGCGCCATTAGTATTTTTGGCGACCGCCACCATTACCAGACACTGCTTGGCTACTTGTACATACATACATACATACAAGCAACAATCACGACTACGAGTACGGAGCCTTCTCGCAAAGCATGACCAACGTAGTACTCGGTGCATGAGTAGATACGAGCAATAACATGTACTTCCTGGCTACCTACAAATATATCAAAGTCCCTATCATGTTGTTTGTTATCTTTACCAGTATGAATTTTTCGGGAGAGGGAATTCTCATGATGACAGGGCAACTAAAAAACCATCCACTACTACTGCTACTACTCAAGTAAGGGCAGATTTACCTTTACACAGGACCTACAACTTTGTATTAGATACTGGTTCAATGTCTTTGAATCCCTATTCCCATTGATACATGTACAGGTATTAGTTATCCTGTTGTCCTAATTTCATTCATTCCTACTACATAACAAACACCGCGTTGCGTTGTCAACTGCCCCACCACCCTTTTTATTTTTCTCCCGCGTCCTATATCGCTTTGTTGCCTCCAATGCTCTCATCTCACCATTCCTCCCTTCAGTCAGGCTCCACCGCCATCTGGAACCAAAGACCAGCCAACCGAAGTTCGGTTCTTAGCTCGGCGACAACATGTCCATTTTCGTAAATTTAGGTGGCACCGTCATCTTCATGAGTCGAATCAGACTCAGCCCGGATCAAAACAGATACACCCTGCATAGGGTAGCCACGAATTCATGGTTTAACGGCATTTATCAAGAATTTCTAGCAGTAGAGGCCTGAAGTATTAATCTTAATACTACTAAGGTAATGCTCATAAGACTGTTGGATTGTGTACAACTTAGGGTTAGTTCTACCATTGCGCGGTGGCTTCTTTTCTTTATTCCTCAAGTCGATTTTCCAAAGTACTGCCAAGTGAGAGTGAAGGCCCGAAATTGGGCTCATAATTACTAAATGCTTGATCACTTGTTACCCGCGTAACCTAATAATGGTTTTTATGAAACTTCAAACTTAATCAATATTCTGCAAGTCACAGCCTCGAATTTCTTTATCCCCACGGGTTTACTATTACTTTTGCATGAACCAAGCTTAAGCAACTGTTTCATTATGATCTATATTCCAATAATGGCTCATAATGACAGGCGGCAGCAAGGCAATACGGCTAAGAGTAGTAGATGAAGATGCACGTCATTCATTGAGGCGTTTTAGAATTCAAAGATTTTCTATGAATCACTCTTGTACGACATTTCTTGGACAACTCTGCCCATGATGATACTTGTTATCGTTCAGCCCTAGATAGAAGGATACTCAAGGATTTGCTGATTCTGATGCGTCATACTCGAATCCGACAGAATCTAATCCATAGTTATGGATATTAATACTGTTTCTATAGAGCAGTAGCAGATTCTTGAATTGCCCGCTCGGGCTCGGATTACGGCCCCACCATCCGGGATAGATAGCATATCCTAGGTACATGTATCAAATCAGGCAGAGTGGTAAGTCCTTTTGCAGCTGGTCAATGATTTAATTTACTGTCTATAGTATATTATCGCGCTCTTGATTGTAATATTTTCTGCGAGATCTTGACATATCGAAAATGCGAGTACGAGTACTTAACAGAATGTCTGCTTGAAACATTATTTAACTAACACCTAGTACCGAAACTACCTAGGAACCTAATTGTGCTCCGCCCACAATACGAATACGCTAGCTTAGATACTTAGCTCTACAATATAAATGTACATACTTGTACTTTCATTATCCTTGCACTATACTCCGTACTTACATGCTTATTGGCTGGCTCTATCATAGATTAACCACCTTGCATTTGCATGTATGTAGGAAGCAAAACTTGATGCCTATATTTCGTACTCGTACGGAGCACATCTTACATGCGTATCAATTGCATAGTCAATTCTAAAAGCAACTCTCGACTCCTATATCTTTTTATAGAAGAGTAGCATTACATAGCTATTGAAACTGAAGGTATTTGTCATTGTCCCATTTAATTTTTTCTCTTCTTTCAAAACGTCTAAGAGATATCGTATCACCTCTCAGCGAGAAAATAATTTGTTCTTTGTTCTCAGTGCGAGTTTACGGAGTACATGAAATCATTTTGACTCATTAATGGCATAGTAGATGAGCCATCTTCTCTCGCGCAAAAGGGAAGAAAATGATAGTAGTGTCACAGGGGAGTGACGGGAATAGGTGATGGGTGCTGGCAGATTCCGAAGCATGAGAGTCATATCAATCCACGATACATGCCACTTCCGACCTTGACTACGGAGTACATGAGATAAAACCTCGTGTCATAGGTACGAATGACTTGCAAGGGAGAGTTTCCTAGTCTGCATTTTTTTTTTTTTTTTTTTTTTTTTTTTTTTTTTTTTTGGTTGGTTGGGGCTTATCTATCTAACAGGCTCCTACATAGTAAGCCCCAGTTGATCAATGTCAGGATTGATCATTCATATTCATCCAAAGCACCGTAGATGAGTACAAAATAAATAGTAACGACGACATACTAGGTAATTCCTGATCTGATGTGAAGCGCCTCAGTTGGCAGTTGAACGGATAGGAAGCAGTGCAACTATTAAGATACAGCGAGTGCTCAATCTTAGTGCGGTATTTAATGCAGAGTAGTAAAGCTCCATTACTACTGTAATTACAAAGAAAGAGATTATAGTGAAAAGAGCTGTAACTATTTAAATGTGCTTATTATCAAAAGCTATGTAGGACGCGGCCATCTGCTTCTTTGTTGGTTGTTATTTATCCGTGAATCATGTATGAGTACAGTACTTTAACATGCCTATTACAGAAGGACGCTGATTAATACTGATAGTCAAGTTAATACAATCTCAGCGTATTAAAAAAAACTACCTAGGTAGGTAAAGTAGTTACTTATACTCCGTACTCTTTGCTCAATTGGAACGGTCCGTCAAAACTTCGGCTCATTCTCAAACTACAAAGAACGTACGGAGTAAACTTAATAAGGTAAGCAAATCCTGTACCTCGGCATGTGGCAGCCAAAACCACTGCCGTCGACTTGCGAAACCGAAGCATTTTCGCGGCTAAACCCATCCTTTCTAAGCCCGTCATCTTTCTTCATTCCTAGCCTTTTCCTTCGTCTTCTCTTTTTCTCACTTTCGCCTTTGTTCTGCCGATATATGTATATACTTTTTCGGAAAGCCCAACGAATACATTTGTCGATAATCAACGCCGTCACCGCTACTGGGTAGTAGTAGCATCAAGGCATCCTGATATATACAAAAAATACTGACTACACACCTTCTTTCGAATATCATCGCTGAGCGCGTGCCACTCCTCCCCCTCCTCCCCCTCCGGCTTCGGACCATCCATCCATCTCTGCTGTCGCTGTTTCATATCGAACAATCGTCAAAATGGTCGCTGATACCCTCGTCTACCACCCCACGGTAGCTCACTACCTCCGCTTCGTCGCTACCACAATTGGCCGCGACAAAATCCTTCGCACCCTCCAATACTTCGCCCGCTTCTATGCCTGGTACCTCCTCCGCACCAATGGCACCCCTTCGCAAATGGCCCCTTGGAATGCCATGAAGAAGCAGTTTGGTCTCACCCGCAAGCTCCTCCGCGTTGGCAAGAACTTTGAACACTTCAAGGCTGCCGCCCAGGCCGCTGATTCCAAGACTCTCGAGCCATTCCTGCGGTTTGCCACTATTGGCAAGCAAATTGGCTATGCCGGATATTTGTCGTTTGATGCCCTAACCGTTGGCGATGCTATCGGTATCCGCAAGTGGCAGGCTGCCAAGACTCTCCAACAGCACGCATTTCGCTTCTGGGCTATGGGCCTCGTCTTCAGCATCGCTTCCCAGTTTTATACCCTCCGCCGCCTTAAACAGCGCGAGGCAAAGATTGATCGCAAGGACGGTGAAGGTGTTGTTGAAAGCAAACGCATTCTTAAGTGAGTAACTCCTCTCCTCTCCTCTTCCCCTTTCTTTTCCTTTCTTTTCCTTTTTTTTTTCCTTTTTTTTTTTTTTTTTTTTTTTTTTTTTTTTCACGCATATACATTCCGTTAGGATTATTAATTAAAACAATCAACTAACCAATGTCCTTCTTTTTTCAACCTCCAGAGAACGAGCAGCTAGCCATCTTCAACTCCTTTCCGACTTCTGCGACTTGACCGTTCCCTCTGCCGCTCTTGGCTGGGTAGGCTTCGATGACGGCTTCGTCGGCTTAGCCGGCACTCTCAGCAGTTTAATCGGCGTTTATTCTCAATGGAAGAAGACCGCCTAGACCAATAGACTTGGAGTAATGGGAAGACTCCAATGTTGTTTTGGAGCTTTAGCAGAGCTCACATTCGGATATGAATATCGGTGATGCGTTTGAGCCTATGATTCAAAGAAAAAAGGTTGTGTATAATAAATCCCGACGGTGGCCACTTCTCTCACAAAGAGAGAACTGTCACCAAAACTATCGTGCTGCGTGTGGTTTTTTTATGTCACGTTCTGCTATGTTGGATGATAATTAATTGGATTATTGCTTTCTGGGTTAAACTGTTCGACTAGCACGTGTATGGATCAAGAATATTAGTTGCAAAAGCTTTTGTTTAAAAAGGAAATAAGAGCCAAAAAAAAAAAGACCAAATAAACCTATAAGTCTCGTTAATCGTACAGCCTGACTTTCGTTGCCCCCATGTGTTTGTCATCTGTCCCGGAGACCATTCCCCCTCCTTATCAAAATGGCAACTTTGTGCCTAATGACCTCATGTCCATACTGGTCATCAAAAGTCTCAGTTCTTGTTTCATTCTCCAATAACCACTCATATCGAAATAGCAAATAGCAAGCTGCTCAACCTATTGATAAGTTCAAACTCCCACTGACTACGAACCGTGATAACCAGCCTCTCCGAGCCACGCACTTATACTTTTTGAGTTGCAAATTCGTTCGTGGTAATCATCTATCACCTTCGGTTAAGGCTAATTCCGCCAAGAAAAGCGAGCGCATAGTAAAGACACAAAAAACAGGTTGCAGGGAAATAAAGCCATAGAAGTGTGGGCTCTGAGAGAAGAGAGAAGAGAATAAAATTTACCAATATCGCCCACCACGATCGTAATCACGCGCATACCCACCCTCCCGAGGATATGCTGGCTCTCTAGGAGGAAAGTCTCTTGGTGGTCGATCATATGCAGGCCGGCTACCGTTCACATAAGGGTCGGCAGGTGGCGGATAGTCGCGGCGGTAGGGCTCTTCATAACGTCCGCGAGGTGGCGCATATTCCTCCGCTGGTCGTCGAGGGGGTGAACGGTAGCGTGGTGCCCTGTCATCGTAGTAATCGCGACGGGGGCTTCGATCGCGATAACCATATGGGCCACCCTCACGATTGTAGGCTCTGGGAGGCCCTCGGCGCTCATAATTATCAAATGAGGGGGGTGGGTATGGCCTACGTCCGGGCGAACGAGATCGACCGCGGTCTCGCGACGGCATGTCGGGTTGAGTCTAATCACCAAGCGTGAGCAAGCGGTCATTTTAGGTGTGGTTGACTTATAATATGCAAGCTTACGTCGACGATGCATTGGACGCGAGTTCCTTTGAATTCGCGACCATCTAGCTTCTCGACAGCTGTTCTCAGGTCTGCGGCAGTTTCGAACTCGACAAAGCTAAGACTCTCTTGTTAGTTACAGTCACTGGAGATGAATAGTTGGCGAGATAGAGAGAAAAAAGTTTCACTTACCCTCGGCCGTTGGAGTCGCGGCCTGTCTCAGAGTACACCACGTCAAGGCTAGATTGACGGGCAAAGTCTTTAAGGTCCTATTCGCAGAATCCACGTAAGTCGTTGCCAAGGAGGAGTTAAAAGCCTCGAAAAAAAGTCCACGTATCCGCAAGCCAAATCCATCAAGTCAGGAACCAGGAATGCCAGGCCAGAGTCGCCAGTCCAGAACTAAAGTGTAGGGGATGCGGGGCGCATATGCCGGCCCAATGCAAAGCATAACAAACCAAAATGCTTCAAGTATGATAAAAAGGGCAAATCCCGTGGAGTCCAGGAGCAATAAACTGGGAGAGGGGACAGACCTGCCAACTGGTATCATTCGGAAGTCCCGTGATCTGCATTCGATGAGGAGTTCTACGCGGTCGCGGCGGAGCACGCTCGTGCCCCATACCGCCCTCTCGGTGTCGAGTTCCACGGGCAAACTGGACGGTGAGGCGCTCTCCCATAAAGTCGGATCCATCTTTCCATCATCGCCATGTTAGTATCGAGCACAGAAAGGAGTTGGTACATAGGGATTAACGGATAGGTGTAACGGCGATAGACATACGAAAAGCTACAATTGAGAAGAAGAAAGCGCGATTGATTAGCTACTATGAAACTTGCGCAAAGTCGTGGATGGGGAATATCAACGAACCTGGGACAACGTCGCGAGCATCCATGGCATCCTTATACTCGATGAACCCGAACCCATTCATCAATTTTACTTCGGTGATCTCTCCGGTGCCGTGCGTCGCAAAGTGAGCCTCGACATCGGCCTTGGTAGCTGCCGGAAGCCTGTTAGTCGTAGCCATGGGGAGCAGGAAACAATGGAGATGGACCATGTCGAGGGAGGTTCCCCAAGTATAGCCTGGTAGATGAAACCTCATTCATGGTGGCGGCGGCCTGAGTATGGCAACGAGTCCGGAATTTCTTTTTCAAGCTTCTTTTTCAAGCGTGGGCCAACGGATTCTTTCTTCTTATTTCTTCTACAATAACAACGGTCCAGTAAATGGAAAAGTTCAATGACGGAGGACAAGAAAATAAACGAGTCCAGTAGCCGGACAAGCAGATGGGTGTGAGGATGAGGAAGGATGGAATTCTAGAATCGGGGCGGCGGCTAGTGGGAGGAGGAGAGGAGGACCAAGAGTCAAGTCGAAGCTTCTACCTGCGAAAGAGAGAGCGAGCGAAAGAGGCTGGCGGTTGCAAGGTTGCGTGGGCGGACAGAGGTGGCAGAATCTCCGAAAGTAGTATAGTTGGCCCCGCGTTTAGAGAGTCTAGCGGCAAAGAGGCAAAAATGATATAAAGAAGGTACATAAAAAAGAAAATAAAAAAGAGGGTCGAAGGGCTGCGCAAGCGGACAAGCAGGTGACCTGCAAATTGAGACCCCGCCCTATTTGGGATCCTAGGTTCTAGGTTAATAGAGCGCTAAGAGAAGTATAGATAAGTTACGCATTGCGACATGGTAGCTTCGAGTGGAGTGTAGGATATAGACTCATTAGAGTATCTATTACTATCATCACTAAAGTACAGAGTACATTTACGTGCTATTCTAGTAGCACATACATCTAGTAAAACCTTTCATTCATAGATTTTAACCATTATTTCCTAACAGGGCAACGGGGTTTCGTAGCCCTCTTTGCGTGCTACTCAGCCTTTGCTCTGGCTGTTGCTACTTCATGTGATGTGATCGACATGATAATCTGCATGAAGCTCTAACCAATTTGGAAAAGCCCGCCATAATCAAGCGGCAACTACTACTGCTCCATACATACTTCATGTCATGCGTGATTACGCAATAACAGGCTCGTGATGTGAAGAAGAAGCAATTTTAGTTAGACACAGCCTAGCAAGCAGTGAACCAAAGAAAACAGGAACTACAAATTATCCTCTAGAATAGCAATTATATATGTAAATATACGATATCTCACCAAAATATCGTAATTACCAAAAAAAAAAGTCTTTTCCTAGATTTTGTAGCGCTTAATGAAGTATATTACCTACTTACAGCAGTCTCTTTTTTCTACTCACCTCTTGCTTACATGCGCTTCTACTATATTATCTTACGCGTACAAATGTTTTGCAGTGTGAAACAATGCTGTAGATATCCAAGTTGTTTTGGTCGGATTACATAAGACCACAACTTTTACCATTATCTAAGGCGAAAGGCAATCAAAGAGACTCAAATTAGCATAACAAATGAGACGCACATAAACATAATTAAAGAAGATACTCCAATATCGCGAATCATATTGCTATTTTATTAGTACGTAATCTAAAAGTTGATAAGTAACCAAATGTATGTCTCATATGCTCCCATTGTAATCCCCGCCACAAACAATTCTCATTACTTGACTGGTGCTCTATCCGCCTGCTATTCCCCGAAATGTTCATACTGTCGAGGGTAGAAATGATGATTAAAAGAAAAAGAAAAAAAAAAATAAAAAAAAAAAAAAAAAAAAAAAAAAAAAAAAAAAAACTCCGGCTACGTACGTGAAATGCCGCGCAACATGCCATATACAAACGCGCCATCTCCTTCTATTTTCGAGTAACTGTCGTAACTCGCCGACATGTTGAGAGAACCTCCGCAATATTAGATAGAGGAATCCCCCCTTCCCGTCCCATTTTTTTCTTCTCCAACCACAGCCAGCAACTCCATACGTCCTCAGAAAAATGTTGTTGCCCAAGAACATGGGCCGTTTTGACGGCCTAAATGAGAAAAATAGGCATCAAAACTTCCGTTAGATAGTTGCGCCAACTCCTCAGCTTGCTCGGCGTTAAAGCCTCAGCTCCTTAAGGATCTGCTCTGCCATATTTTTGTACTGCCATGTGTTTCCGGTCATTCTCTTGAACTGGATGCCATGTAGAGAAAGTAAAGGAACCTTGACGATGAAGATTTCAAATTCCATCACCATGCTTCCCCCAAGGTCGCTTTGAACTTGCGTGGTTGTCTCCCCGGGCACGCGTCTTGATGCTCCGCCGCTCCTTCGGGGGATACTATCCACCGATGATTCGGAGTTAGAATAGCTATGGTCACGATTGCGATCACGATCTTGTCGGCCAGGAGTTCTCGGGGTTGTAGGTGATCTATCCGTATCTCGGACGTCGTCGCGGTCATCACCTCGCATGAGGCCGCCGAAACTAAAGCGGCGACGATGCCCTGGACCCTGAGAGGGTGGGCTGTTGGGGGGGTCATGTACCCTGTTCAAGTCAATGCTTGGTGTATACTTGCAGCTAAAGCCTCCTCTAATCTCAATGTAGTCGCAATTAAGCTGCCTCAAAACCCTTCGAATATCAGTACGGATAGCCGGAACCGATTTGCCGGAAGTAGTCGACACGCTGAAGAGGCCTTTGAGATACACAGGTTTCGCCAGCTCAGCGCTATCTAATCTGTCGGTAGAAACACCACTTTGTTCCTGCTCCAGATCCGTTTCCTCGGGTACGTTGGATTCTTGGGCAGCTTCCCTTCGAAGCCGACGCTGCTGAACGCTTTCACGACGTGCGTGCCCCAATGATTTGGCTCTTGTCGCCACCGGCTGTGAATTGCCATAGCTCCTCTGTACTGTTGAGGACTGCTCGTTGATGACTGACTGATCTGAGCCGCTTGTTAGGGGTGGGTCTCTCAGCGATCTACCGTTATCTCGCCGACGAAAGTCTGCTGAATTTACGCTAGTTGAACGTCCAAGACCTGATTTTCGCGAATTTCGGACACCGCCAGCAGACATCGGAGGACTCAGAAGCTCGCTATGTTGCGGCTGACTACCACCGGACGGTAAAGCGGGAGGCTGATCATCACGCTCCCGCCGTCCACGTCGGATGCTGAAGCTCTTTCTAGGTGTCGTAGGGGCGGCTTCTGGTGGCGAGTGAACATGTACTATGGGAGGATGAGAACGATCTCTCTCTCTCTCCGATCGATCAGGCTCCCTGCGTTTTCGAGTACTGAAGCGTCGGAGCAGACCGGCGGCAGTGCCTTCCTTCTTCTGCAGCTGTTCAGCTTTTGTTTCAGGCGGAGGCAGAGGGACCTGCTTCACTAGATCTGGCGGCGCATCGTCTTCCCCATGAGTACGCGCTCTAGGTCGAGATCGACCGCCTGTAGGTCTCTCGCCAGGCATTTCATATGTTGCAGCATTGGTATGAGCTGCTTGAGGGGGTGCTAAATCAGGTAGACCCTCTGGTAGCTTTTCACGCTCGCGCTCGCGCTCACGTTCTCGTTCTTTCTCCTTTTCACGCTCTTTCTCTCTCTCTCTCTCTCGTTCGCGTTCGCGTTCGCGTTCCCTTTCCCGCTCTCTTTCTTTTTCCTTTTCCTTCTCACGCGACGTAGAGGGCGGTGGGGTCATCTCTGCATGTTCACGATTTTGTTTCTCTTTGACGAGATAATAGATGGAGGTAAGCGGATTGAAAGCATTAAGAGGGTCAGCACCAATCTGCAGTGCCTCAGAGCTTGGCCCACTAAGCGTATCTCGGCTGTTAGAATTTCTCCTCTTGTAGAAATCGAAACCAAATCCACGCTTTTTCTCGCTGTCTTTGCTGGGTTGCGGCTGTTCCTTCTCCCGTTGGTAGGCCTTGACGGCTTGTTGATATTCTTCAGACTCAATAACCTTTCCTAGCTGGCCCCGTATGGTCTCGGGTGAACCGAAATTAAACCCTTGCATAGCCTGGATGACTTCCGGTTCCAAATTTGCGGTCAGCGGCTCTCGGGCGGGAAGATAGTTATCCGGAGGACCATTAAACCCTTTGACCATCCATGGATGATTCATGACTTCGTGCATAGTAGCTCGCTGTTTGGGGTCTGTAACCAACATTCGGGACATCAGGTGTTTGCATTCTATGTATTAATATCAGCACAAAGCTAGCTAATTTGGTTGCATATGAGGGTGATGAAAGCTCACCATTTGAAAGCCAACTAGGGTAATCAACGAGCCCCTTCTTGATTTTTGCGTGGAGGGCTGGCATGCTCTGGTCGTCGAAAGGTACCTTACCACAAACGAGAACGTAGAGAACAATACCAAAGCTCCAAACATCAACTTCAGGACCCGTATAAGCCCTCGCTTGTAATAATTCAGGGGCAGCGAAATAGAGACTCCCGCAAAAGGTCTTGAGGTGACCGCGAGGCGAAAACAAGTTGCTGAGACCAAAGTCAATGATTTTGATGTCACCTGTCTTGCTGATGAGGATATTTTCGATTTTCAAATCACGATGAACAATACTGTTCCGGTGGCAATAGTCGAGAGCACTGGCAATTTGTCGACTAAACTTGCGAGCTTGCTTCTCTTTAAGCTTCCCATGCGAAATGATATAGTCAAGCATCTGACCACCGTTGACATACTCAAAGAGCATGTACCAATGATAATTTGTGCGAACCACATCGCGCATACCACATATATGGGGGTGGTGAAGGAGGGTGACGATGGCGGCTTCGCGAGCAGTGCGAATTTCTTTGGACAGATCAGCTCGCTCCTTCTCCGCCCGACTCTGGTGGCCATCATCAGTAGAACCACGAGGAATGATTTTGCACGCAACCTTGGGAGAGAGCCAGAGACGTTAGTAATGAAGACGACAATATTAAAAATTAAAGGATTTGGAGGGCATTTGCAAACCTGTTCGCTACCATCTTCTTTGCGAGCGAGCTTTACCTTGCCCATACTACCGGCGCCGATGGTCTTGCCCAAGATCCACTTGCCAGACTGGGTAGGAATAGTGGTCCGCGATCTGGACTGTTTGGCGCTGGACGAGGCGTGCGCCGTGTCAGCGGCGCCATGAGAGGTGTTGTGCGACGCAGCGGCAGCACTGCCATTATTGGTGACGGCCGAGGGAGGCATATCAGAGTGACCTTTGCGGTTCTGAGTGGAACGAATGCTGTTGCTCCTTCGATGGGATCGAGAGGCGTCCGCAGCCCTGTTATTAGAGGAGAGCGGTGGGCGATCTCGGCTGGAGCTGCGCTTAGACTGGGCTGAGGCTAGATGCGAAGTTTCGTAGTCATTTTGCGGCAGAATGTCCTGTACAGGGCGGGACGAGGAGGAGCTGCGGCGACGGTGACGAGTCTGTTGCTGCTGTTGCTGCTGCTGGGCGTGATGCGTCTGCTGCTGCGTCTGTTGTGCTGCCGGTTGGGCTTGGTGGTGATGATACGTGTTTGAGTTGGAGTTGGAGGATGACCCAGCCGCGCCGCCAGTAGAAGAGGGTACAGGAGGGGGGCGGGAAGAGCGTGTGGAATATGACCGGGATGGGGCTGTCCGCGAGGGGGAGGTGTGGGAGAAGTCCGAGCCTTGAGACGCTGCGGCGGTTGTCATGGCGAGCGAGCGAGCTCAAGCAGGAGCCAGAGTGAGCGGTCAATTGTTTTAAAATGAGTACTTCGTATGGCGGTCGGGATATGCCTCGGGCTGCAAAAGGGTACAGGAAGCCGTTGACGGGTCGGATTGCGGGTAGGCAAACGCTGGGCGAGGCGAGATTGGAGCAATGCCTGTGGGTGCGTCACGGAAGCATCAGTGTCCCTCTTCTCCTCTTGAGATAAAAAAGGAGAAGATCCACGCGTCGTCAGGGCGAGGGCTGGAAAGAACAGGGTGAGAATGGATGGATGAGGTAACGCAGCGCTGGGGCGGTACAAAGTAGGTAGAATACGGAGCACTGATAGTAGAGGAACATGGATCACAGTTAAGGTGGGTTTAGTTTGATACTAAAAGATAGCATGAAAGCAGCAATATTCAATACCTACAAGTAGAGTGCTACCTATTTTACCATACAGAGTACCAGTACTAGCAATGTGTAGTGTGCACAGCTCAGTGGCTAGATGGCTAGCTGTACGGAATACTCCGCAAAGAATGCTTCGTACCATGTAATTGTACCTAATTCCAGGTACAAAACACCACCCGTTACTTTTATCCTCTGCACACATCAATATGGGGTACAAGTATAGCTCTCCATCCCACTTAGCTTTTGTTTGGGGCTCCTGCGGACAGCCAGGGCCTACTTGTACTGCAGCATCGCAGAGCTCGTGGCTAAACCTGGCTCGCTCTGCTACTCACACCATGGACCGTGTGCCGTCAGTCAGTCAGTGGTTGGATGATGGCAGGGTACAGCTCATCTAGGCTTCTCTTAGGCGTCATTACAGCTACAGGTTCAATGTTGTTTGCGCGCAGGCCTGAGCTGGCTGTTTTGGTTTGGGCATCTGTATGCCCACTAACCGACCCAAGTCGCCCAACCTGGTGAACCTGGCCAGCACCCTGTCGCTGATAAACGGATGCAGTTCTGAACATGCATCGAGACTCTTAATATATACATACTCCGTACATACTAATATCATTGTGCACTTCTTATTCCTCTTTGTTTTACCTCATACTTATTGTGCTTGTTGTGGTTGGATGTTGAATTGCTCTGCGATGAACCCCTTACCTCGTACCCAGGTATTTTAGGTATTAATTAGTCTCCATGCGTTATAAAATGAAGAATCTGCATTGACTCCGCATCACAAAATACGGAGAACATGGTGTCTACTAATCTATTATAGATACCTTAGGTAGATAAGTACTACTAGGTACTAATTACAAATAGCTTTGATTTCTAGCAGCTACTTTTACGGCCCCAACTCGACATAGCAGCTCATGACACGTAAAGTAAGCTTAGAATAGGCACGTAAGTTCTGCCTTGGACAACAAATTTCTGGACTTTGGAGCGTTTTGATGGGAAAAATCAAAATAGCTCTGAAGCGTAGCTATCTGTCAGGTTGCAAAAACCCCTGTCAGGACTTTGCTAAATTAGGTCACTATTCAGATGCCGCTTTTTTTTTGAACAGGGGGTTTATTATACCTGTAGTGGGTAGCTCGCTACACTATAGTGATCATGTCGCTATACTTCTCTATTTTAGTGATTAAGCTGCTATATTATTCTGAACACACATAGACTGGATACTCACAATACAAAGAAGCATTACGATCTCATAGATTGCTGCTCGTGTTATAATTTATATGCGTATATTCATTTTGCGGTGCCTGGTTGGCAAACTGCTTGAGAGGGTAAATTACTTTTACATCCACTGCTCCGTATAACTATGACTGTAAGGCAGGCTGACGCTGCAGGCAGTGTAGAGCTGGTTGCGTTACAACAGGTTGGAGCTGCCGTTTTGGCATGCAAGGCGGCTACACGGCTTATCTCCAAGTTACATAATACTCCGCCGAATAGTAGTTCTCTATCGATATAGTTCTCTATCGATAGCGCATCTACAACGGGCTGTTCTTGAATGGCACTAACACACACTCAGCTTGCAATCGTTAAGCTCGAACTGGCATAAACATCCTTTTTGCTGCCTCAGCCCGAAGAGCTGTCGTTTGGCATCACTCTTATTACAAAAACCATGCATGCTATGATTCCATTTCCATTAGTGTCATGAATACTTCCATTCGACGCTCCCCTGAATACGAAAGTCCATGTCCTACAAACGATCTCGGGCGACATTCGAGGCTGACCTCCATGCGCCATACGCCATCTTCGGCACCCCTCTGCCTGAGGAGGGCGAGCGTGATGATGGCTCATATCTTCCCCTGTGGAAGCAGGAGGTAAGGGATGAAAAGGGTAGACGAAGATTACATGGAGCTTTTACAGGTGGTTGGAGCGCAGGGTAAGCTGTAGCATTCTCGATCGGATTTGGAGCACTTATGTCTGACTATCCAGAAAGCTACTTTAATACAGTAGGATCCAAAGAAGGGTGGACACCGACCACCTTTGTATCGAGCCGTGCAAATCGCCGCAAAGATGAATCGAGCAACACCCAACAACGCGCCGAAGATTATATGGACGAGGAAGATCTTGCGGATGCCGCGGAAGCGCAAACACTCAAGACCACACAGGCGTTTGCCGGACTGGGATCTTCCACCCAAGATGAAATCCGTGCCAGTGGTCTGATGGGTCTCTTAAGGGTCGATGGAGATACAATGGGCTTGAAGCTGTTGCGGAGGATGGGTTGGAAAGATGGTCAAGGTATCGGGCCCAAAGTGCAACGAGGCGCCCGCCTGGACATGGGCGTAAAGTCTCATATGGCAGATGGCGAAACACATCTCTTTGCTCCTGACAATACTGAGGTCATGCGATTCATTCGCAAGACTGATCGCAAGGGCCTGGGACATACTGGACAAGGAAAAATTTCCATACTGCATCACAACAATAAAGTTGACAGTGAGGAAGAAAGCGAAACTCGAGACGGGACGATGTCGATATTATCTCGAGTCGATCCTAAGAAAAAGCCTCAACGGGGAGGTATTGGAGTTGGAATTCTCAATGACAATGGGTCTGACGATGAAGACCCGTATGAAATTGGGCCTAAGATCAAGTATAACCGCGTCGTAGGGGGTGACAAAAAGAAAAAAGGCAAGAAAACATCAGCCGTGGCAAATCCTTCGCTGAAAAACGCTCCAGTTTTTATATCCAAAACCTCTAGGATTGGTAGCAGCTTGCGGAGGTGTCAAGACGGACGACTTCCTCTAGATGGGTTTGCCTTAGCTAGTGCTATGGAAGATTTAACTATTACCATGTCGAAATATGCACCTCCGCCAGTTCCATCTGGCTGGGCATCATCTAAGTTTGCAAATGCTGAAGGTGGAGTTGCCACGTATATTTCAACTGCTGAAGCAGCAAAATCCTCAGCCCTCGATGCAAAGTCTCGGGCTGCTATCCTTGGAGAAAAGGCCCTTCCTGGCAAATCTGTTTTTGATTTTTTATCGGTCGCTTCTCGAGATAGGCTGGCCGCTGCATCAGGGAGAGTAGATTTGCCCCCTGGCCGAGGAGAAGTGCCGGAAAATTTTGCATTATCGGATGAAGAGAGGCAAAACTTGCTGTGGGAACAGGTTCCCAAACTTGATCGTGAAACTGCAATGGCAGCAATTGCAAGAGGCTTGCGGGGTCCATACGCAGACAATGAGGATAAAAAAGCTCGCTACAAACGCTACTTGGAACACCATACGAATCCAAAACTGTCACTGCCGGAGAGGCCTAAGGGAATGCCAGACGATGAATATCTTCGCGAAATGAACGAATTCCATAATTGTGCTAGGATATTTAAACCAATGACTGGCTTCATGGCGTCACGATTTACGACCGCCAAGGCACCGTCTATCATCTCGGCTGAACCGGCACGAGTTAAGGAACTGGTCTCTGTGCCCGAGCTAAAACCTTCAGACCCGGCAGAAGAGGCTGCGAAGATGGGAATGTTTGGTAATATGACGAGATCAGTGGAAGATTTCTATCCTACGCGATTACTCTGTAAGCGATTCAACGTCAAACCGCCCGCGCACTCTCATCAAGATTATGAGCCCGAGGTTAGCAAAGGAGCCTCAATGCCTAGTGCGAAACCATCCTATGGTGGTCAAATAGAGGACGTGCAGATGCCTTTGTTATCTGCATCTCGCACTTTGGATGTATCGCCTGCAGATGGAGAGGCAACAACTACAACTACGACTGCGACTACAACTGCGACACGGTCGCGAAAAGAGAGCCCTATGTTAGAAGGCCAGGTGAATCCTGACAGAAATGAAGCTGTTGAACAAAAGACGGCTAATGCTGAAGTACTACGGGCTATCTTTGGTGATAGTGATAGCGAATGATATGAGTATCAACGATTTTCGAATAAAAGTATAATATGGAGTACGGAGTACTACTATTAAGAGGACATAGAGACGAGTTAGCCCAATTCATGTTTATCAGCTCTCGTTAGCGGATAAGCTAAAATGAGTAGAACTTATAAATAACGTAAAATTGGCGTTGACATTGGCCGCTCACCCCTTTAGGTGAGAGAGCCTCTTTTAACTCGGAGACATCCATTATTTCACTTTGTGTTTTGAAATCACGGTTGGCTCTGGCGGCTAATGTGAAGCTTCATATGGTTGAAGCTTTGTCATTGGCTAGCGGGTGTGCTCGGTTTAGATAGTACCCGGTTTAATTTTTAGTGGAGTCTTATATTAAACAAGACAGGGCCCTTTTAGAGGCTAACCCGCCTGTACCAAGTAAAGGAGCCACCAAAAATTGCTGTGCTGGAACCTCGTTATGGTTGGCAAGCTAGGTATAGTTACATTAACTCCGTGCCTCGTGAGAGGTTCAGTGGACGGCGATGGGGCAGCATATGGAGTACCTTTAGGTAACTATTACCACTGCTACTCCGTAGAGAGCCTTACTATGAGTACTACCACCTACCACCTACAAATTAATGTTCGTCTCCACTCCTATCATCAACTCATCTGCGACAATCCATCTTCGAGCCGATACAGTTAATTAACAAGATCAATTTGCGCCATCCATCCACAGGCTTAAAGCGCTTAGTCCAGCCCAGAAGAAGACGGAAAATCATCCTCAGTCGCTACCTAGGATACCTCCCGCCACCCTGCCTCCTCTGCTCTCGAATGCTCCCCTCCTTTCCAAACGCTTAGTATCTCTTGTTCGGGTGATAATCAGATGCCCATGCAGCACTGCACTGACTCGCCTAAATCAATATCCCTTATTTGCCCCCATCACCACTTTCTCGCCGAAAACGAGCTTTTGCGCTGTGAACAGTAATCCGCCACATTGTCTGGGACCGAGGAGCTTGGAACCGGACCGTCTGAGTCCTCGGAGCTGATCGAGGCCAAGGTGCATCACGAGCACGCAGCTGCAGCCGTTGCCACCGCAGCCACCGCCCGACAACAGCTGGATCTCGAGGTTGATCACGACGACAGCGACGACAGGGACGCCGAAGACAATCACGGCGCTGTCCACGAGGCTGAGCAGTCCCCGCCACCGCAGTATCCCGTCTCCGAGGCTTCATCCTCCCGCCCTCCGCCATTCTCGTCGCTCTTCTCGACTGTCGAAGATCACCATAGTGAGTCCTTTGGAAAATTTCCTGCTGTTGTTCCAGAAGGAAACGTTTTCGGTTCTATCGCCGCGCCAGCTTACGGCTACGACTCTCGTACAGCCGAGCTCTTTGATCCCGATCAGGCTGCTGCACGCGCCTTTCAAGATCCTGTCGCCGAGACCAAGCGAGCGCTCCCCAGAGACACCAAGGGAGAGTCGAGTCGCAAAGACGACGACGCTGAACCGCCACCTGCATACTCGGAGGGGGACAGTCCTCTCCTCGCTTTCTCATACCTAATGGCGGCTGCCGGAGGAGCATCGAGTATTATTACTCAGGTACAGCAGGGCGGGCCACCCATCAATGCCATTGGAGGTGAGTTGTCTTTGAGATCCTTGTTTCGGTATATTGAAAACGTGCCCCCCCCAAAAAAATTGTGATAGAGAGAAAGAAAATAGTAGAAACAAGTGGCTAAGTAGATGTTAGATGTTGGCGCCGATGAAACGATAACGATGGACTTACGGTAAGTTATTAATGATTCTTTCAACAACAGAGGGCCGTGATAAGCTAACAATTTCAAATAGCGGTACCAGATTTGTTCTTTCGCGCGACGAGCTGCTCACTCTGCCTGAATTTGTGCTGTTATCCTTATTCCCCAACGGACTCTTCCCTGAAGGCCATATGAGCGGATTTCCCGATAGCGATGCAGTACAGGTTGATGTTAGTAATTTACCGGACCACTGGTCAGAATGCCGCACTTGCTAACGTCACATATTGATAGTATGACCCTGCATCGCTGCAATACATGTTGGATTTCTTCCGGACCGTTGCTCAGTCAATTCCCACCGAATCATCTCCCGGCACGTCGCAGGATGGGGAAATTGTGCCGTTGGATCCAATGGGTTCTCGGGATGATACCTCAAAACGAGCTGGTATTATCGTGCTAAGAGAGGATCTTGATTTCTACGCGATCCCGCCCAAATCGGACATCAGCCAGCCCGACATGATTGAGGTGAAGCGTGCAGCAGCACGCGCTCTGCTTAAGCAGGATGGTATCTTTTCTGGACTAAAACGCAGTGACGAGCCTGGAACAACGGAAGCTCATTTGATTGAGATGCTGACGGCAGGGTAAGCTACTTCTTTTCTTCTTTTCTTCCTTTCTTTTGCTTTTGCTTTCTTCTTTCTTTCTTAAATTATTTCCTGGGGTCAACAGACTCTTGATTTAGTGATACAGCCTAAAAAATAAAAGGAATTGTTGGCTGACTTACTTCACAGCGGTTTCAACCACGATGATCGTTGGGGCCATCGAGCAGGCGAGCCGAACAAGGCCGTTGTTTGTAGTCTGGCGCTGGCTCGGTTGCGCAGTGACATTCGCGGCAACGAAATGGGAAACAATGCCGTCGGCATGGCGCAGAAGCTACTCCTGTTCTGGCGGAAACCAGCCAGACGATGCTGGTGGGAGGGCATCGAACTAGAGAATGTTGAAGGCGTTGAGGGCAAGCTCAAAGTGTGGATTCGACGGGTGTGGACGTTGGAGATGAGTGTGATTGGACTCCGTTGATGGCATGAAGGATTGGAGAGCCTGTTGCAAAAGCGATTGATGTTGGGCATTTTTTTTTCTCTTGAAGGGCGTCAAGGTATATAACATTGTTGATTCGGATTGGTGTCGATTCCAGAGCAGAATGTCTGGGCTACATGTTACTTCCTCTTAGCTACCCACGATTTATGTTCGTGAGGGGGCTATAAATTTTGCTGTTTTATTTTGTCTTGCTTTTGCTTTGCGTTTGGCATGTCTTGTCTTGCTGTTTCACATCCACCTAGCCCTTAATGAGTTTTGTCTCTCCTTTGATGTATATAGCTGGCACCATATCATACAAAATACTCCGTACAAGATGTACAAAAGTAGCATTGAATTGAAGGATGGAAAGTCATGGCTATCTTTATATTTTAACCATATACGGACACGGGCATACATGTGCATGCCAAATAACCCTGTCTCTAACTGAGCTTACTTTATGCATCTACATACTTGTACCCTACTTTACCAAAGCAATGCTCAGTACGGAGTAATATGAAATGGATTGCAGCCTGTATAATAAAATAATTTATGGAGCATCACCGCCTCTTACGTCCCAATCTCAGGACTTTCTGTGATATTGAATCGGCCTCTATTCAATACTGCGCTCCATATTCAATTTCAATTGGTTGACGGCGCTGGCCTGGCGAAGCGGACAATTCCACATGGCGCTGATTCGGCTCTGCTTTGAGGGGCTGGAATCCTGAATACCAGGGGGATCGTCGTTCGTGAATTGACCTGTCCGAGTTGGGCTTGGCAACTGGAACCTAAGCTTGACCTGGGGTCGTATTTGTGCGGTAGCGAATGGCTTACAGGGTGCAGGATTTCTTACTCCTACTCTTTCTGAAAGAATCGTCGTTTGTCTTCTTTTTTCTGCTTCTGCTTCTTTTTATTTCCCCTAGCCTTTTTCTATTTTTTTCTTTCCTTTTTTTTTTTGGGTAAAATTGTAGTACGTGTGCAATTGGGCGTGGGCGAGATGAAGAGTCGGATTGATTCATCATGGGGATAATCAATGGTATAAGTTTGCCGCGGCGAGTCACCCGCCTGGTTGCCTTCAGCGGCATTCTGATTACCGTGTTCATTGTGTACTATTTCTCCTTGGCTAGAACCGCACATCCAGTATTCATTCCGAGCTCCTTCGACTGGTCGAACGTGCAACAACATCACGGCGTAAAGGATATCAAGCCACTTCCAGCTGGTACACCTGCTGCGCTCCCCCGAATTCAGGCTGATGCTAAAGCCTTTACCCATTCTGCTGTCAATGACAAGCGCCGCAAAGCTGTGCGCAATGCTTTTAAGCGCAGCTACAATGCTTACAAGGAGCGCGCGTGGTTGAGAGATGAGCTCACTCCTGTATCTGGATCAGCCAAGGACCCGTTTGGTGGCTGGGCTGCGACGCTGGTAGATGCTTTGGATACGATGTGGATCATGGACTTTAAGGATGAGTTCGCTGAGGCGGCTGGTGCAGTGGGCGCGCTTGACTGGTCGCAGACGGACTCGAAGGCGGCGAATATGTTTGAGACGACTATTCGTCACTTGGGCGGGTTGCTGAGCGCCTACGACTTGAGTGGCGAGAAAGTGTTGCTACGTAAGGCAATTGAGCTCGGCGAGATGCTGTATATGGGATTCGACACACCGAATAGGCTTCCTGGATTTTGGCTCGATTTTGAAAAAGCGCGGTCGGGGCAGTTGATTGCTGGGACAAATGACCCATCGGCATCGCCGTGCTCGTTGAGTTTGGAGTTTACGAGGTTGTCGCAATTGACAGGCGATGATAAGTACTACGATGCAATTGATCGCGTGACTCGCTTTTTGGAGAGGATACAGAATGATACGATGCTACCAGGCATGTGGCCGATAACTCTCAACTTCCAGCTTGAGAAGGCTGTTGATAATACCTTCACTCTTGGGGGATTGGCAGATTCACTTTACGAATACCTGCCTAAGATGCATGCATTGCTGGGAGGCGTGGATGGCGTTTACGAGAAGCTGTACAGGAGGGCTATAGATGCTGTGGTGCAGAATCTTTTGTTTAGGCCCATGGTACCGGACCAAGATGATATTTTGTTCAGCGGCGAGTTTCGAGCTGGGCAAGGAAGCGCCGGGCTTGAGTCGGGCAGCCAGCATCTCACGTGCTTCGTCGGAGGATTGTTTGCGCTTGGCGGCAAGCTCTTCCAGATTGACAAGCACGTTGACATTGGGGAGCGTTTGGCGCGTGGGTGTGGCTGGGCATATAGCCGCTTTCCCACGGGGATCATGCCCGAGATTTTTGGCATGATGGCTTGTAAGACGCTGGAGAAATGCCCGTGGGATGAAGAGCGGTGGGAGAAGCTGGGCCGTAAGGATTTGCCTAAGGGGTTTACACATGCGCAGGACAAGCGGTATATATTGCGACCGGAGGCTATCGAGAGCTTGTTTGTGCTGTATCGCATTACGGGTAAAGCGGATTTGCAGGATACTGCGTGGGAAATGTTTGAGTCTATTATGAAGGCGACGGAGACGGAGATTGCGAATTCTGCAATTGAGGATGTTACTGTTCAGGGTCCGACGAAGAAGCTTGATTCGATGGAGGTGAGTGATGCTACTATTGGACTACTAAGGTTCTTTTCTTCTCAGGATATTTGGCTGACGTGTTGATTCTTTTTCTTTTATCTAGAGCTTCTGGTTGGCGGAGACACTCAAATACTTTTACCTCATCTTCTCACCTCCTGATGTTATCAGCTTGGATGAGTATGTGCTCAACACAGAAGCACATCCATTAAAGAGGCCTCACGTAGTATAAGGAAATGTATTAGAAGGCGAGATGGACAGGAGAAAGGAGAAGAGTTGGGGAGATTGGCATGGGCGGCATTGCCGCCGCGACCCTTTTGAGGGGTTCACTTGTGAGATAGTTTTGGCTATCTCTTGGCAAATTAGTTGATACGAATGAGAATAAATTCTCCTTGTGCTGAAGACTGGGCTAAACTAAATGAAACAAACACGAAGTATGTAACGTGATGTCAACCTATAGGTGCCTTGGCCAATGAGAGTAAGAGGTTGAACTGCTGTGGCCATGCATGATACGAGGAACCTGTCCTTGATACTCTAATGATGGGAGTGAATAAGTCCACTGAAGATTGCTTCATTCATCCATCCCCTTCCACCTTTTGTCTCTGGCTTACTGCCAAAGGTTTCGTGTATGTGCGAATGCAACAAGGAAGAGATATCTGGTTCAATGAACACGGAGCAGAAACTTCAGAGCTCAGGCTGGCTGTATTAACGATCTGTATCTGAAATAGTTCTAGAATCTCTAGATAATCAAGGAGAAACAGCTTTGGTGTTCAACTTAGGCCCTACAACTTTTTACCCCACACGAGAATCTAGCAGCTTTACCCGTATCATTTCACTCTTTTTTTTTTTTGGCTCCTCCCCTCTCTCTTGGCACTGGAAACTACGATAGTGACCTCACTTGCATACCGAGGCATAACAAAGAACGATAGACATACTTTTAAGCGTAGAAAAAAGCTTGAATACAAATAGGATCCGTAGCTGCCGATCTAATTTGAAGGGTCCCTTTATTACTTAGTCATTAGTCACTCCTCCAATAAATTATATCGAGCCTGGTTACTATTGTGATCTTGACCAATACCCTCCCTTTCCTTCTTTGTATTGGGAAAATCTATAAAAGTTACATAGGTCACTATGGCAGCGAGCTCTGCTTCTCATACCGTAGCACTCTCGGTATTCTTGCTGCTGTTTTGGAATTGTGTCGCACAGAGCTGCTCCAATACTCTCAACGTCACATACCCCGCGCCGGTGGCGGCGAGTGGCTGGCAGTATCGCCTTATTGCAAATGGCTTTACGAGGCCGAGGGGGATTGCGTTTGATAATGATGGGGGGCTTTTGGTGGTTGATTCGGGGGTTGGATTGAAACATTTGATGTTTGATGATGAAGGCGGGACGTGTTTGACTGTGAAGAGCAATACGACGCTTATTGCGGATAAGAATGTAAGTGAGACGGTAGACGATTATGAGATGAAGCTCTGCCCTTATTTTGAAGAGTGCAATGAGTGTTCTGCTAAAACGTAGTTTAAAGCTCAACCACGGACTCGCTATTTCAGCTAATGGCAAGACCATCTATGTCTCATCAGCTTCCAATGTGTTTTCCTTCGCTTACGATAGTCATGCCGTCTCTGTTGATTTATCTTCGAACCTCACTATTGTTACCAACATGAGTAACTCGGATCATACTACCCGCACATTGCTCATATCTAGTAAGCAGCCAGATACGCTCCTCGTTTCTCGTGGCAGCAACTCCAACGTGGACGCCGCCGCTCGTAATATTACTAGTGGGCACTCGCAGATTCGCAGCTTTAATGTCACCAAGATAGGCCGAGGAGATTCGCCCTATGATTTCCTCAAGGGGCACCTCCTTGGTTGGGGTTTGAGAAATTCTGTTGGTCTTGTTGAGCATCCTTCTGGAGGCATCTGGTCTGTTGAGAATTCTGTTGATGAACTCAGCCGTCGCGGTCAGGACATCCATCAAAATAACCCGGCCGAAGAGCTCAACTACCATGGTGTTCTAGGCTCGAAAGACCACCAAGGAGGGAACTATGGCTATCCTCTCTGCTACACCATTTGGTCGGCGTCGGGATTTCCTAGTCTAGGCAACCTCCAGGTTGGCGACCAGTTTGCTGACAACGGCGCGCCATCTAACTTAACCGACGAAGATTGTAACTCCGATTTTGTTACTGCTCGGATTGCTTTCCAAGCTCATTCCGCCCCGCTAGACATCAAGTTCACCACTAACGCCTCCGAAGCCTTTGTTAGCTTCCACGGCAGCTGTAAGTCTCTACTTCTATAGAACCTGCGATTAGCATATAAGCGGGTTCTTCGTAAAATAAAGCCTAAAATACTGTCACTTACAATTACAAACAAGGGAATCGTGATGACCCCACTGGCTATCGTATCGTCTCCCTCTCCTTCGGCCCTGATGGCCAGCCTACCGCTCCACAGAGCAGCAACGACGCTGTTACTGATATTATCACCAACGCAGATCTCTCCAACTGTCCTGATCAATGCTTCCGTCCTGTCGGCCTGGCCTGGGACTCTTCCGGTCGACTATGGTTCTCGTCTGACACTACTGGCGAGATATTCGTCCTCGAACGAGCGAACGGTAGCAGCAGTGGATCTAGCGGCTCAGGCGGCGGTATAACTTCTGGCGGAGATGATAGTTCTGCGAATGATTTATTATCAGAGAGTTCTGCTACCGTTGCAGTTGTGCTGGCAGCTACTCTGATTGGTTTGCTACTTGCTTGATGAGAAGCAGTTTTTCAGCTCTGTTTGGTGACTGAGGCATAAGTTATGTCAAGCTTCCTCTAACTTTCTTTCAAAGCCCTAATTATTTTCATTGCCCCTTATACCCAGTGTTATTTTGTAATATCAATAGTGTCATAAATAAGTTTCTCTCTCCATGTTTTCTTATTACAAGATGATTCAACTGAGCATTCCCTGTGCTTGAACAACCATTATACGATTTTCGCATCTCCTCTATTACTATACCGCCTTTGAGGGTTATCTATACATAGTGTTCTCCATTCTCTCACTAGATGAATCTATATCTTCCATTGCCCTCCTACAAGTTGAGCTATACCACATATCCGGAAATCAGACTGGTATATGACCTTACATATGCCATGTCGCCACATTCATTCCTTGGCTCTGAAAATAGCAATCTAGGCTCAAACAGAGATGGGTCAGGTGCCAGCCGTGGGGCAGGCTATCTAAGGAGTATGTTTCACCCACAGGATACTCTTCTCCGCACACTACATGCAGGTATCTATATGTTTCAGATGGAGGGTAAAGAGCAAAAGAAAGCATCCAGCTGCTGACATTCCGATCGGACTGTCGTTATGTAGGTTTATTGACTCGTTTGAGGTATAGAGGGAACTTATGTACATCGCTTGAGGATATCATTAACCATTAAGAAATTTCCTACGGTCTAAGAGAGTAAAAGTCAATTATAACGTATGATATCTTGGTAATATCTACACAATCTTGTCAAGTTTGCCAGCGCTGGTAGAGAGCTTGTAGAGTGAATATTCGCATATCAACAGGCTAAGTGTCTGTGAACAGTTCAAATGGTATTCTCTGACGGGCTGTGTCAGTGATCCCCAAGTGATTGGCTTAAATTAGTGTTAGTAGGAATGGGAGATTAGCAAAAAGTGTAACCTTTTTATGTAAGTTGTCTGATTCTAGGCCTTGGATTAAGGCCCGAGACATTTTTCGGCGTGAGTTTCAAAAGTAGAACGATTCCTTAGAATCATGAGAATGCTAGTTGCTCAGATGGTATGTATATGACATTTGCTTGCAGGTATTCAACATGCTGCCAAAATACGAAGGCTTGAATATGCACTTGTGTATATAGTATCTTATGATAAAGCTGCAAAATGATTTTATCGACTTATAATCAAGGGGTAACACCGAGTTGTAGCTACAATCATTCGGCCGAAATTCATCTATAGAGTATCATAGCCTGATGTGATATATGTTTGTGTGTCTCTAAACTCATTTTTAATTTGAGATAGACCTGATTGTAATGCATAACTGCTAAGAATACCATGTGCATGTCCTATCACTCGTTGTATTCTTAGACACGGCGTTGAGACCACCAGTCAGACGATATATTCAAGGAATCTGTGAACAGAGACAAAAATAATCCAATGATTATACCGACCATGATGCCTACTGCAATAACAGAATGACATAAAATGTATAAAAAGGCAAATAGAAGACCATAGAACAGTTTAATATGCTACTATACTTGACACAATAATCTACTACCAACGACTATCTGAATATCAAAGAAATAGACTGTGTCTTCAACCGACTTCCACAGACCTTTAAAAAAAAAAGATGAGGTTGGACTTTGCTATCCTGGCTGCAGCTACTCTTTTCTCTGCCGCAGAGGCGTGCAAGTGCTGGAGGCGCGGTAAACCTATCTCAGAATATACCCACGCCTGCTGCACTTATACAGGAGGAATATTCACCAACAAGAATTGCGATGGTGATATTTTCAACAACCTTGACATATTCTCTAGTTGCTGCGACTTCTTCGGATCCCATACAGACTGTGATTGCCCGACTTGTGTTCAAGAAGATGCTAGGAGAGTGGCTCAGGGCCTACCTCCCATGTCAGATGCGGAGCGAGTTGCTTTTGCAGAGAAGGACATCGGGAATTAAAACGAGCCGCCAATTCATCCGGCGATTGGGGGGGGGGGTTTCGGATTTTCATTCACTATGTTATTTTCGGATGCTTATTCAACTTCCTAGTGAAACCTCAATCGTTACAAACCGACTATTTCGACAAACACGCTCAATATAAGTTAGGATGAGATGATGCATACTTCTATAGATGATGATGTTAGATAGTTTGAGAACATTACATCCAAATTAGGAGCAGAATATAGCTTGCCATGTCCTTACGGTTTTCGAATGTCGTATAATATTTCTTCTTTCATGGCGTAGCCTGGAGCCGATGTAAGATTCAACTTTCCCAGACTACATGTGGCTTTTCCATATGTTCTAGTCCTACCATTGTCTTTACCATCTACCCTCACACCTCCAAGAGCTTGATCGCTTCAGTAAGGACATAAACATCCCGCTCCTTGATAATGCGGCCCAATTCTGATGTTGGGTTCACCGCAGCCATGACTTCTAAAGCCTCGTTCATGCACATCCATTGATGAGTAAACCCATCAGCAAGTTCCTCTTCGGTCAAAGAGGGCTTGCCAGTGGCATCGAGAACATCGGCAAGATAACAATAGGAAATTTGGTGAAGATGGCCACGAAACTCTTCGGTAGTAGCAAAACAGCCAGTCTTGCGTAAGGCGACAACGGCTCCAGTCTCCTCTTTAACTTCGCGCAGAGCAGCATCGAAGCGGTCCTCGCCTGCTTCGATGCCACCGCCAGGTAGTTTGTAGTAGTTCCCCACTTTGACGTAGAGTATAGCAATCTCGCCTGAAGGCTTGAGGGCCACGACGCGAGTGGAGGAGCGGTCTAAATATGTCTTGTTGGGTTGTCTAGCGCCGATTAGTTTATAAGTTGGCGACTTATCAAGAGTTGCCATGGCTGGTATATTTCCCAAGGACACCGCGAAACAGAAAAGAGGTTGAACTATGAAATCAAATACTATCTTTAAAAAAACGATTTTCGAATTATGTGTATGAGCTAGATAAATGGCCAAGGAGAGAAAAAAAAGAAAAGAAAAGAAAAGAAAGAATGGCTGTGGGGGCAGACTGACTGTTTTTGTCTCCGACTCCTTATCGCGCGTAGGCAGCAGCCGATGCTTGCTGGGCTATTAGAGTGTATACGTATGCATATGCGATCCGACTAGCCGCTTGACGACCAGAAGCATTGCATATGTGAAAAAAAGGGCTGAGACTAATGACTATTGTGCTATATGTTAGCTATCAATGAGTGGTAATGCGGGCATTTAGCCAGGCCTGAGATATTGGGAATCTCAATGTCATGGCCTCGTGAATCAGATAATCACTTGTTGCTTCTGTTCATCTAAAGAGATTTTGCGCTGTTTAAAGCTTAAACTCATTATATCTTGGCCTAAATGAAATAAAGGAGCTGCTTAACCGTCTATATAGGGACTCTGAAGAATTATCATACGCAGCCATAATGACTTTGTCTACCATGACCTATTAGCCCTCGGGCGCCTCATCTGTAACACAGCTTTCTTGTCACCTTATGAGACACGGATGGCAGGCTTATGCTGTCCATATTGTTATCTCCTCTTTTTGGTCATCTCCTTGGACGCCCTGCTGATCAACAAACGACTAGCTATGATGTCAAGACTTTAGTTCTATGCCTCTTGTCTTCACTTCTCTATTTTACTCCTCAATGGACTTGACACATTCCCACTCACTGCGCAAGTTCTCTTGCCACAATGATACTTTGTTGTCCGCGCAGCTGACAGCAAGGACATTGCCACTTAAGGACCAGCTGACACGCCACACAGGGGCCTCAAAGGTGAGGACCTTGCTTGCCCACTGGCCACCGCTAGATTGGTCTGAAGTCCAGATGCGGACTGTCTTATCCTGAGAGGCTGACGCAATGTATGACTTTTGCAAGACGGTGGGAGACCACGCCACATCACGAACCCAGTCGGTATGGCCCGTCAACGACTCGCCCTCCTGCTTGTATGACTGCGCAGCGGGGTCAAAGGTCCATATCTTTATCAGGTTGTCAGAGCCGCCAGTGACAAACCGTCGGTTACCAGTGGCACCCGGGCCCGGCGCGCTGCTGACGATGCTGCCGGGTGTCGTGGCTGGGGCCCAAGAAACAGAGTTGACACCAAGACCGTGGGCAGGGAATGTCACATGGTCGACACTATTATCTTTGAACTCGAGAACGCTGACATTGCCATCGGACGACGCACAGGCGAGAAGACAGCCCGCCTCATGAGGGGACCAAGAGACGATATTGACTGAGGCCTTGTGCAGGGGGAAGTCGTAGATTCTCTGCCATTGGCTATTCTGTGTGCCCTGCTCTTTCCAGATAAATACCTTGCCATCATAGCCAGCCGATGCCAATATATTGCCGTATTTTGGATGCGCCCATGCGACACACCACACGGCGCCTTCGTGACTGAAACAGAATATGGACGTTAATGGTCATGTTGTCGAGGGAGTGCAATCGAAGCGTATGAGATAAGTCTGCGTCTTACCCTTTTAATGTCTCTACTAGGCGTTGTGTCTCTCCCTCAATCTCGAAGATCTTAATCGTTCGATCGCTTGAGCAGGTCGCCAACTTTCGCCCATAGTAGTCGAGAACAGCATCATGCTAGATTTGGCTTGTGTCAGCCAACAAGGAAGTCCTTGTCCATTGCTCGAATCCAGAAAGCCATAACGACTTCATTGAAGCTATAGCCAAAAAAAAAAAAAAAAAAAAAAAAAAAAAAAAAAAAAAAAAAAAAGAGAGATGTTGAAATGAAATAGAAGTAGAATAATTAGGGTGAAACGTACAATCATATCATCGTGGCCAGAGTTGGAGATAACTTGCGCCGCCTAGTAGTTGATGTTTTGTTAGCTACAGTGGGGGGGTTTGCGCTTGGAGAGAGGGAGCGTCGAAGATGCCTGTATAGCTTACCATGTTGAGGGTATAATAGACCAAATTAATGAGTGAGTAAAAGGAAGGAAGATTGGCGATATAAGTCGATCGGCCAAGGGAGACGAAACTATGGCGATGCAGCGAATCTGTCCTGTGTTGCTTTCCTGCCAGCAAGCTATGATCTACGTAGCGCCACTAATACGGTTGGAGATGGATAAGGTACAAAAGAGGCCACCAAAAGCCTAGGATTGCACGTGACCTGGCAAACCAATTTATCGATAAGTACGGAGTAACAGTACCTAGTTACTTAACTAGTACTCACTATGGAGCGCAGGATACAAAGTGTTGAAGACCTGATAATTATTCCATATATTACTATATTAATCGTTGACTTGAATTTGCTTAATATATGCATACCTTACATATATTTATGCACCTATCTTGGTTCGTAGTAGAAAATGATGACTGTATACGGAGCATATTCAAACTCCCCAGGTGGACCCCAACATTCACAAGCCTCGGTGTGTTCGCCGAAAGAGGAAACCTGTGCTATTACAACATAGCAAAATACGTACCTCGAAGGGTCAATCCAACCTCACCTCGGCCAATCTACTTGGCCTTTCTCTTCTCATAAGTAGAGCCTCTTCGAGGTTCTTTTCTAAATTTAATTTCTTAAGACATTATCTTCTTCTAGATTATCATTTCTGTCTCTAAATGTAGACATCTAGCAAAGTTATACCACCTATCAAGGTACCTCACTCGTATGAGGTATAGTCACAAATACCTATACCGGTCCACATCCGCCACCCCCGGTTTCGCCGAGGCTATTGTTCTGTCAGCCGGTCCTACGTATATGTAATGGTCGTGTTCAACTCATACAACTACTTACAATCCCTCACCATCCTAATACCACTTGTCATTTTCACACTTTAACATAATTACAAAAGATCTCTGATTGTACCAACCATGGAAGACGCCTCCTGCAGCGGCTCTACGCCCTTTAAGCGTCTCGTCGATCACCAGTCTCGGGATCTCAGCCATCATCAAGACAGACATGTGAGCCGTGGGGCGTTTGGCCAGAGTGTAAGCATTTCCTCTATTTTTCTCTAGATTTTCGATAATTATTTTCGAAAAGTTTAGGCCGTGAGACTTTGTTTTAAATGCTAATTTCTGTACCTTTATTAACAAATTAGTCTTTTCGCTCTTCACCGCTGCACCCTGCTCAAGGCCAGCAAGATGGATTCAATGCATTCATGGGCAGCGCTTCTACTTTGTCAGGCTTTCAGAATGATCCTGCCAACAGGCTGACTCCATCATTACCACTTGTTCAGGTTGCGCCAGAAGCATCAGCTCAACCTAACTTTTCTAGCCCTATACAGATGGGGGCTCCAACGTCGAATATGAGCAATTGGGCAGCTGATTTCAACCGGTTCTCTGTGCAACAACAAAGATCACCTGCTCTAGCCGCTTCAACATCATCGCGGCAAATAAACCACTCACCAGCTCAGACCAATTACCAGGCCTCTTTTGCTCAACCAAATTTTGCATCTGCGTTTGGCACGTCCATGTTTAGTCCCCCTCAAAACGGCGCGTTTCGGGAGCCGGACTTTGACCAGGAAATGACCCGTTGGATGTCGGCCCATGGAAATGGCAACATGCAGGAGGTAGATGCTGCGATGGAGCAAATGGCTCGAGAACTGGAAGAGAGCGAAGCAGTAGCCGCCGCAATCGAGGCCTCACGTTTAACTGATCTCGAAGCTCCCGAGATTGGCAACCTCTCGCTCGAGTCGAGAGAGCTAGAGCTCCAGCCGGTATTAGCTATGGAGAACGAACCGGAGACAGATTTGGAAAAAGCGCAAGCTGATACTATGAACCCCAAATCTGCCGTTGCTGAAGCTGCCGAGAAGTTACTTGAGTGTGTACAACACGAGAACAGCGAGAAATGGCAAAACTCCATTTTCCTGTCACTGATGCGAGATTTTCGCGATGGAAGAAAGGATATCGTGGGTGATGAGATTCGCTCAACAGAGGAGACGGCCCCAACTGCCCAACCATTGGCGACCTGACTCTTATCTGCTAGAGAATTTTCGTCAAGTTATTCTTCGCCAGCGCCCCAAAGTGACGATTTGATTCTAAAGGATTATGAAAGGATATTTAAGTCATGTGTTGGATATCTCAGTCAGACTTCGTTCTAGAAGCTGCTTCGCTGATTTTTTTGATTTTTTTTGAATGAGGAACTGTTTGGCTATATCGGAAATGCATAAGCGCTGCTAGTTAAAGGCCATGTTGGAGTAGCATTGGAGTAGGCGTTATTGGGGTACAGCAGTGTCGAAATTTTATTTAAGGGGCTTATCTGATTTAGTATTAGATTCTTCTTGCTGCAAGGTACGATTGGGTTTGTTTTTATTTGGCACTTGCTATGACTGGCAGTTCCTTATGTCAAAAGAGTTTCGTTGATCAATAGGAGACTATGTAAAATAGGATTAAAGGTCAATGGGGCTTAGGAATTATACCAACATATATTTGCATTATATCTTCATAATTATACATCACTGCCAGTAATAAAACCATATACAGAGTCCTGTTTCTCATTATATTTGCGCACATTTGCTTCATAATTCCTTTCCTCGGAAAAAAAAAATCATACTTTCAGTTCAAACCAGTTCAAGCTGGAGCGAGAGAAGATGTGAACCTTTGCAAGCATCTCATCTACATACATGTAAAAGAATCGACCAAACCGCTACATTGAATGACTTGATACGCGCGCTGGTCTCACTAGCTGCTGCTCAGTAGGAGCGCGAAAAATAAATAAAAATAGAATAAAATAAGACAGAAAAACTGAAATCTGACCAGTGGCCCCGTGAAAATTTTCCCCAAAAACCCCGACGCCGTTCCAGCCATAAATGGGACAGAATGCAGGCCAAAGAATTTTACATAATCCGATGGCATGGAAGAAAATAGATACCCCTTTTTATAAAGAAAAGAAAATGAAACAAGGAAAGAAGATAATATGGAGAGAAACAAAAAAAAAAATCATTTCTACCAAAAGCGCCAGCACCATAATATAGAGATCAAAGTAGCCCCCAAGCCCCAAAGATATTTTGACACTCTCGAGGTAAATAGTAATGAATGAAGCAGTATCTAGTTTGTAGACATGCTGGATAAAATATGATGATGAAATCAGTTAGCCCACCAAAGGCAGCCACAAGGCGTTAGCTCACTTGCATCTCGAGACACAAAGACATCATCCCAACTCCTTCTGATCGGGCCTCGATCACGCATACGTATATGTTGTATCAACTTTCCTTGGGTCGAATTAGAGTCTTCGTTGATTTCAACTTCAATGGAGTGTCCATGGACGTCCGTTACGTTAGTCATGCCTCCATTATCGACAACCTCAACTTGACGACAAAAAGCCGCGGGAGCGCCAGCCGGTCGCCGCTCTAGGAATTTTACTGCTTTGGGATAAGAATGCAGATTATCCGAGGGGTACGGGTTGGAAGAAGCTGTTGCTGATGCCGCTGCCGGAAGCCCTTGGGTTGGGTGAGATGAGGTGCTAACGTTTTGGGTGGGATAGATGAAAATCTCTAGAGTGGTTTCAGGCCAGGTGCATATCCAAGGCTTGTCGCCATTTTGCGCTCCGACATTTTGGCTCTTTGTGCGAATTACATCATAATCGGCAGCCGAGGGGCCAAGATTGTCCCAGCGTTTAGACTTTGCAGAAATGCCATCTTCGGCGACTATGACTGTCTTGTCATACGTTATCTGGAGCCACCATGCTGGACCCTTGTGAGGCTCAAAGGTGTCGTTGACAAGTATCATAGCCTGGCGAATGACATTTGGCGGTTGCGTTCCCCAAAGGAACCGAGCATCAGAGGCGTTGATGGCGTTGAGAGTAAGATTGTAGGACTCTGTCTCTTTCCCCTGTGGATAAAATATGACTTTCATTTCGTAGTAGCTAAAAGGCATACTACAACTCCAGGCCGAAGCTTGACTACTTTCGTTGAAGCATGTCTTGGGTGCTTGACTGGCAATAAGGGGTGGCAGTGCAAAAGGGCCAACGGCTAAGGGAGGTAAATCGGAAGGCAGTTGGGATAAAGGTTTGATATCAGCTGGCAGTGTTGGGGATGGGCTATCATTACTAGGCGAGCTATTTGCAAGTCAACATTTGGGAAATAGAGAGGAAGATGAAGACAAAAGACGTACTCATGGTTGTCGCCATTAGGGGGGGGATGCGATTGCGATTTATGCCGTGAAAGAACTGTTCCTATGACGGCGCCCATTATGACGCCAATGAGAATGACACCAATGAAAAGTAGGCATATTGCCCAATAAGGTACAATCCCCCAAAGTTTCTTCTTTGCTCTACGCTGCCACTTATTCATCCGTGACTTCTCCGCGTTAGTCTGCGCAGCAGTGTTAATGTCATGTTGGCTGTGGGTTGACGGCCTAGACCGTGAAGGTTGAAGGTCCTCTTCAGTGGAAGAAAATTCAGGATTCCGCGTTGCCACTCCGATTCCTCCAGCACCAGTGATAGATTCTGTCGCACCATCGGCCATATTATCTTCTTGAGATGAAGTGGCAGGCGTCTTGGCAGCAAATGGCTGATCAGGATACCTCGTGTATGGAGGAAGCTCTTCTGTGTGCCCCAACGGCCCAACTAAGGCACCTGCCTCCTCTCCATCCGGACCAATCTGTCTTTGGTACCCATCACCAGAAGTCGTAAAGCCGACAGGTATTTGCTGCGGAGTCTCATCGCCACTGGGGACAATGTTCTGTGGGTAGAGAGCATATGGGTGGGCAGGGCCACTTGGTCCATCGTATGAATGTCGGTTAGTAGGTTGGTCGGTTGAAGCCGTAGCATTGCTTAGTGTCCTTTGCGGATACATCTGATAGGGATGCGAAGGACCGGTAGGTCCACGGTAAGGACTCTGAGGCCGCATCTGAGGTATATCTGTTGACGATGCTAATGCGGGCAATATTGATGTGCCAGTGTGAACAGGATTTGAGCCATCATTTCGGAGCGTGAGAGAATCGTGAGGTCGCGGAGGTTTGATTGCGCTTGATGGGCGCTCGGCGGCAGACGACGAGGTTTTGGGCGTAATTCTAGTGGGAGAAGTCGTCGTCTGTTCATGCGCTAGGCTTTGAGATAGCAGCTGAGCCTGCGACGATGTTGGTGAGGCAATGGTGGAATGATTTGTGATTGATAACGAAGAGGAGTCGGTTGGTCGGAAGCCGTCAGCCACGGTGGCCGCTGCCAAGTCATATGCATCATCATCATCCTCGCTACCATGTTCGGACAACCTCAGAGACCCCCTCTGAATCTGCTTCTTGCTAAAACCAGAAGATCTTCTGTTGAAAGGATCCATCGCGACGAGGACAGGGTTGGCGTCAGATTCGAATGGGGTAGCAATGCGGCGACAACAACTATTTCAGGGAGGAGCTCAAAAAGAAGCGGCCCTGAGAGGCCGCAGATGGCACCCGTTGGCGTCCTCCGCCGATCGACCACGTTTTAATCTAGATTCGGCTGGCTGGGAAGAGTCGTCAAAGAAGAAGAGGAGTTGGAGGGTGAAATACAAAGGCGATGGTGTTTTTTTCTCTTTCTTTTTTTTTTTTCTTTTCAGCGTTGGTGTCTAGGGCGTGTAGGAAGAGGAGGCTGCGATATCGTTGGTTTTTCGTGCGGTTATGCGACGTCGACAATGAATTGATCAATTGAGGATTGTGATATAGCAACGCGAGGTTAATGGAGAATTGAAGCAGGATGCTTTGGTGATCAAAAGCTGGGATCGCGAGATACAAACTAGAACTGAGTTGACAGAGAGTGGACAGTGGCCGGTAGCCCGACGCACAGATGCGGATGGAGCGACTAAGCAGCACAGACCCCCGGGAGGAAATCTGCAGAGCGCTGTTTGGCTGTTTGGGTTTTTGGGTAGCGCTCAATGCGGCGCTAGAGAGCAAAACTGGCGCCAAAAATCCTGATTCATGGCCGGCAATTCAGTGACACAGTAAGTTTCGAGTCTGATGCGGCAACCTAAAGAGGTTTAAGCTGGGGCCGGAAAAAGAGGAATTAGGGCCCTGTCATTGGTGGGCTGTCTTTCTATCCGTCTGCTAATAATACCTGGGGAGCGGAGTTCTGCTTCGCCCCATTGAACAACTAAAAAACAAAAAGCTTCTCATCTTGATGGAATTTTATTTTATTTTACTTTTGCTGCTGTTTGTTTCTTCTACATTTCATGAATTTTTACACTTCAAAATAGATAAATAGGTAAAGAGAAAAGGGAAAAGAGAAATTGAATGTCATACGTCTTCCCTACCGATGAGACGCTCACCTGACAAAATGGTCTTGCTTATACCAAGACATTTATCACGTGAGTGAGACAGAAAAGGTTGCCCAGATAAAATACGGAGTCACTGTTCCTTATACGAAGTAACCTCGTACTTGTCAAGGTAGCAGAGGATAGCGGCATTTCCTATAAAAACCACGCTTACTACTACACGACAACTAGAGACAATTGCCGCGAGCCGGCTGTCGCAACCAGCTCATGTTGGACAAAATCTAACAAGCTGGCCTACCGAGAATTTCTTCTACTATTAATCCTATCAGGTTTTTCCATCTCAAAAAAAAGGAGATGCAGCAGGCGGTGCAAAGAACAAGCATCATTTTGCGGGAACGCCAAATCTCACCATAGAAGTGCCTACTAGGTACTAGATACTAGATAATAACTAGTAGGTGTCTGTCTACCTGTACTATTATTAGCTACCAAGCAGCTTCCAAAGATAGGCTTTTGAGGGGCGACACACCAATTGAAAATTAATATCAGCTAATCTCATTGCAGCCAGCGCTGACAAACCATTATCTTGACACGGGCAAATAATAAATGGAAATAAATTAACTGATTGTGAACGAGTGTTCCCGGTTACCGTCTCTGTATTGAGACATCGACAAAGGCGCCCATTCCCTTGTATATGCTGTGTACTTAAAGAAAAGAAAAAGGACGACCAACAACCAACAACAAGATGTCGTCCATCCTTCAAGTTAGTTGAATACTACTTTAGGTTCCTTCTATTTTATCAGCACATATCTTTGTGGCAATACGGAGTGAAGAGGGGAAAATTCGGCATATTTATATGAAGACAGCCGAGAGAAGCCATGAGCACTTAGAAGTACGTATCTTTGCAAGATGGTATTTGCTCTTCATGTTCTATTGCATACCTGCAATGGCAGCATTCCCTTTTTGGGTAACTAACACTCTCAAAGATCGTTTTGCTGTACCCAATCATGCATGGCCACATCTTTCGATGCCAAACAAGGTAGACTTGGCAGTGGCACCTCTGAGACAAAAAGTAAACGCGCGTAGATAGGTTTCTATACTGAGTCACCGAATTTTATGACTTCATGATTAAAGCATTTGTCTATATGTATTAGGTATGCAGGAGCTCTTTATTGTATAAAGCATAAAGTAGTAGATTTGCTGAACATCACATCCAGTCGTGTCTTTATCCAAGCCACTGGAGATCTCGGGTGAGCTTGAGGAGTAGCAACAGAACCCGAATCTGGTTTCATTGCAGTCGTTCTTGAACAAGCCTCTTGCAAGCATTCCTCGATGGAGTCGCTAAGTTTCTGCTGGGCGGAGACGAGTTTCTTTCGGTTTGATCATTAGTCTTGGTCGTTTTTGCAATGAAGTTTCGGAATTATTTTGTTGTGCTAGAGGCTTATTGGACATCAAGCAGCCGAACCATATGTTAGGGATGTATTACGTGTACCTATGGTCCGTAAAGGTGAAAAGCTCGGTGCCCTTTGAACTTTTTTTTATGGGATATAACTAGGTGTAGATGATTTTTTTCAATAAGCGGCGGGTTTCTCAGCACTTCTAAGCGAATCAATGTTCTTTTGTCGCGTGCAAAAACATGGAACGTACATCATCGGCAACTCAAGCACATATTGCCGATGTCCCCATATGGGCAGACGTTATAGACATGCTCCACGATCGCGGCTATATTGGTAAAAGCTTAGAGGTTCAGTGCCATAAAGATGTCACCGCCACTAATCATAGTTGTATTACCCCTTGTAGCCATCACCGCGAGTGTGGCCATCCGTGCAGGAGTCCTTGTTTCAAGTGTAATGATCGAGAGGGAGGCACGGTTATAAGACGAAACCATGGCATGTGTCGCCATAGTTGCTCTGAGTCTTTGTCACAGCGATATCAAGTGCTCGCCTTGCAAAGAGCCATGGGAAGTGCGCTGCGGTCATTCAAAATGCCATAGCACTTTTGTCATGAGCCTTGCGCTCCTTGCGCAGAAAGCAGATGCCATTCAAACTGCCCCCATATGCAGTGTACAATGCCCTGTGCTGCACCATGCGACTGGGTGCCTTGCTCTTAAAGGTGCAAGGTGTTGAGTTGTGGCCATCAATGTAAGTTCCATCTTTTAAAGCTCTCTCACTCAACGCTCTGGTACTGACAAACATAGGTCTTTCGCAACATCTAAAATATATAGTATAATTAATGTCTCACGATCTGAGCTGCCGTTGAATTTCATAAGGTTTTTTTTTTCTACTCGGCCTGCGCTTCCGTATAAGCATCGACATATTGAACCAAGGTAAATTTGATACAAGTAAGAGTTTTACTTATGCTTCGTGAAATCTTGATTATGAAGCGTACTTGCTTAACGGCAATTGTGGCATAGTTCTTATCACAACACATGTTGAAAGAAATTATGAGATTCGAAGTTCAATTATGAGAGAAATCTTGGGGTATACTTGAACTTTACTTAGTCCTGATATGTGTCTACATAAAAAAGATTTGATACATTGTATTTCGAATATGAGAGGGCAGCTAGAGTTACACACTAATAATTGACTGGAAGCTTTCTACTTTCATAATTTACAGAATTGATACTATGCAGTATCATAGCTTCAAGGTTCCTGTTGAGAAATCTGTAAATTGGAGTAGGCACAACTAATATCTAATGGCTGCTCTTTTTTACTTCTCTAATTTCTACGGTATGAGAACACATTTCACAGAATTCGTATGCGCAAGAACACAGTCAATGTAAGGGTTTTTAGAGTATATTTGAAGCAAGAAAACTCAACTTCCGAGACTATTGAGAAATAAATCGCTCGGGTTAACTTAAGGCTGACATGAATTTCTCATTGCTCTTAAGACGCTCATTCCGCGGCTATGCGGCTCATCCATCAAGGGCGACCAGGCAACCGCGGTCTTAGTATATAGTGAACCTCGTTCAACCAAAGAACGTTTCTGAAATACCTCGGGTTTTTGTTAGTTGGTGATGACGGCTGATTACTCAACAAGTCCCGCTTTGATTATCAATTAATCAAACTAGAAAGAAATTCGACAAATGAGCTTGCCGCTAGCCTTTAATGGCTGATTATAAATATGAAGGAATTGGGCAAGTAGTTCACTTCACGACCGGTTTAAACAGGTATATTCCAGGTGTTATCGCTCTCTTTTCAATTTGGACGTAAAAACTATTTGATAGTCTTAGTTAAACTTAGGCGTTAATAGAGAATTGCATAAACTTATTTAACCAACTATGCCGGAACATCTCTTGCTGACCCTTCCTTTGCCCAAGCCGGAAGCTCTCCTTCAGCGACTTCAAGAAGCGTTGCCCGACTGGAAGATTACTTATCTGCGACATGAAGTTAATCCAACTGAGGCCTTTTTCAAGCAGGATATGTATATCCCACCTGGTGCGTATCCAGCCTAACAAATCTTTTAAATTATCCTAAATTCGCTGTGTTCTAATTCCGGTCTTATACCTATAGAAATTCTTGGTGAAACTACTGCCCTGATGACAATGGGAGTTGTTCCAGACCCTTCTGAGGCTCCTAAACTTCGCTACATTCATTTCAATGTCGCTGGGACTGACCATGTTGCTCACAAGCTGGTCTTCAAGGACCCAAACATCACCATCACTACCTCAACTGGCGGTCCGGCCATCGCTGTTGCAGAGTGGGTTATTGGCTCCATTCTTTCAATAACACGTCAGCTATTCCAGTTGAGAGAGTGGCAGAGCGAGAAAATCTGGGGTAGCCTCGGGCCAGCTACGCCTACTTCAACTTTGGACGGGAAAAAAATTGGTATCATTGGGTATGGATCGATTGGTCGGCAAGGTTACTATAACCCTCCCGAAGAAACACCCTATATTACTTTTTTTAAACTAATGCGGATAATCTGTGATATGAAGTGGCACGTTTATCACAAGCTCTAGGTATGGAGGTCATCGTCTACAATTCCCGCCCACGCCTCACCGCAGAAGATCGTAAGGACAGGAACTGGTACCAGGCTGGATCGGGTGATCCAGAAGGTACAATCCCGAGTGCATATTTCCATGGCCAGTCCAAAAAGGATTTGCATGCCTTCCTCTCTCAAAATTCGGACATCTTAGTCCTATCTCTTCCGTTGACAGCACCCACGAAACACTTGATTGGTGATGAAGAGCTTTCCATTATGAATGCCAAAGTCCCGGCGTTGTTGGTCAATGTCTCTCGGGGCCCGATCATTGACCAAAATGCACTAAAATCATCACTAAAGAAGGGTGCTGCCAACGGCGGCCTCTTGGCCGCAGCTCTCGATGTAACGGATCCCGAGCCTCTGCCAGCAGACAGCGAGCTCTGGGGGTTGTCAAACGTCTTCATCTCTCCTCATGTAAGCTCTATCGCGCCGCAGACTATGATAAGGGCATTTAAAATTCTCCAAGAGAATCTTGTTCGCAGACAAAAAGCAGTAGAAATGTTTAATGTTGTCCAGGAAGCAGATATCAAGTATGCGATATAAATATTCCTCGTTGTGGCAAGCTACGTACAGACTTGGATATATGAGGGAAGTGAAGGCTACAATTAGTGGTGCTAAGCTTATATTTAGTTGAAAGTTAGCAAATATCACTGAACCCCTTAAAGTCCTACATCTCAATGTGCTGAAGAACCACTTAGAGAGAGATGCTCGTTTTTCGACGTGATACGGTACCTTTCCATTCACCTTTTTATCAAGAATGAGGCTCCGCAAAAGACCGTTCTTAGCATGCTGCCGCTTGAGCTATCCAATGATGCATTCAGGAGTGCGAACATATCTCAATAGTCAGCAGAGCAATCAATGGAGGCCCGCTAGTGAAAGATAAGTTCATAGCTGATCAATGCTAAGAGCTGACAATTTTGCTTTTAGCTGTACCTGCTCAGGCACTGACCACTTAGTACTCACTGAGCTCTCTCGTATTCCCTGAGCTTTCCTTAAGTCCTGTCCTCACCTGTCCCTGAGCTTTAAGTGATCTCCTAATTAAATTTATGAAACGACTTGAGAGTAAGAGGTGTGCCAATAGATAGCTCTTACCTAATTGAAATATGATTGAGGCATAATAGTCCCTCTTTATCAACTATGTAGATCACTCTTTTCCCTCTGGGATCTCTATAAGAGATGCCTTAAGCTTTGGCAAGCGTAAGTTCACAGTTAGGCTCTCCTATGCACAAGTATTAAGTGTTATTTAGATTCTTAAAATCAGTACAAAAGAAAATAAGTCACGATCCAAACCAACGAGACCTGAGAACATTAAAGCAATATGCTAAGTATCTCGGAAGAATCATGATAGCGTGAAACAATAAATTGAACTATACGGTCCCAACAAACTCCATGATATGCAACTATAGTTGTCTACTACAAAGAGAAGGCGATATAAAGCTGAAATTCACAAGAGATATCTGCAAAGGTAAAGATGATAATCAGTAATTTCACCCACAATATTAAAGTATTAGCCCTGATGTTCAAGGTCCCGAGCATATAACCAAAAGAAGAAAATGAGCTCCCGGTTTGGAACAAAATAACAGAGCTGGCCTCTGAATCCGTAAACGCCATGTAAACCAGAAACTAACATTGTATGAGACGCCTGAAAATAGTTAACTACATCCTAATTCCTTGCAAATACTAATGGAATGCTATAGTGACCCGGTCAAGATACTAACCACGAGCGCATGCTCTGGCCCATCTATCCTGAGCTTACCTTTGCTACACCACTGCACCCCCAGCCCTGCCAGGATACCGACCATGTTATTGTGACCCAGTCAAAGATACCAATGTTTTCCAGCCGACGCTATTGAGGCGCTATTTTGTGTCTTACACAAATGCTATATCGTGCGCGGCTTGCCACGGTCGTCAATCTCCCAAAACTCAGACGGTTGATTTCTTCTTGTCGGTTTAAGTGCTGGCTGCTTCTGCCGCGAGGGCTGCCGAGAAGCCGCTTGTACTACCAGCGATGGCATCTCTTGTCCTGTTGGTGCGTCCTGTTCTGCCGGTGACTCTTGCCCTGCGGGGGCGTCTTGTCCTGTAGATTCCTCACGCTGGATATCATTGGTAGCGTCAGTGGCAAGCCTCTCTGCGCGGCGTGCCAGATAAAACGGCAACGGTGTGAAATACTGGCTGTGTATACCAGAATCAATAGATCGCCGCCATGCTGAAGTTGGACTTAAGGAATCATAAAGACGTGCTTCTTCTTCGAACACTTGACGTATAATGCTACTATAATTTCCCTTTCTCTTCACGGTCCTTAGATAAGACGGGTTGACACAATCTGATCCTATCCTTGTCGGCCTTCTAGTTGCATTGATAGATGTGTGTTCAGATACGTCTTGCTTGATAGATTGTTCCCGAATCTGCCCTACCGCTTCGAAGATATTGCCCGATGATGTAAAGGCGTAATGGCCGCGGCTGAGGTTGTAGTTTACCCGGGGTCGTTTATTGTGAGAGGAACTGGACTCGAGTTGTGCATCGGCAGCTAATTGTCTTCGTCTTGCGTTTAAACATGGTCGCTCAGACATATTTTCTTATTTAAGGAATTCAGAATAGCAGTAAATTGCAGATTAACAGAGGGAAAGTAGGAAGATTGGGTGATGAAGTTGATAACCAGTTAGGCGGTAAAGAGCAGGCGGCGGAACGCACTTCGGAGAACTGTAACCCCATAGTTCTCATCTTGTTCCAGACGCGACTCCATGCTCCTATCGTCCATATTGTGGAGGTCCGAACGCGCCCTATGATTGGATAGAAGCTTGCCGGGATTGGCGATCCTTGAAAATTGCGGGGGGGAGAGAGAGGAAGAATGAAACTGCTACTCCGTACAGCTGGTAGAGTACATAATCCTTTGGGTGCGCATGACATTCATAGAGCCCAGTTTTAGGAGTTGTTATTCGATTTGCTTTGGAGATCCTTCTTGGCCATGGAAACGCGATAAGCTACCGTATAATCTCAAACTAGACCATATACTAAGATTAATAGGGTAATCTTTTTGATTCCAGTACTAGACCTGTAAATGGAAGACCTTCTGCCCACAATACCTAGAATCTAGAATAGCATTAAAGATGAGTACCTCACTTTCCTTAGTATACGGTTGAGTATTCTCAGATTGTTAGACAGTAGCTCCTAGATATACATAGACAAATTCCAAACATACACCAACAGCCAAGCTAAATCTAGCCTGGGTGGTTTTAAATCTAGTATTCGCTGTATTAATACTTCTAATCAATCCTCATCAGTTTATAAAGATGAATGCTGCCCTAAAGAAAATGTAGTAGAGTAGCGCTGATACATACTCACGTAACTCTGATAATTTGTAAGCCTGTAATTCTCCAAGTGTAATAATATCATTACATTATATAAGGTACACCATCACAACGGTAGAAGTTATCATCAGTAGGAACTTCATTCATGTAGCCTATATCTTCATTAGCTAAAAAGGATAGATTCCGAAGTGCTATTACAGCAATAAAGACTTTAAATTGACCTAGACTAGATTAGGTTTGGTTGTGTGTATGTTTGGAATTTGTCTGTGTATATTTGGGGGCTCGTTAGACATATGCCATCTGATTTCATTCCATGCCTCGGAAAGCAACCATGCAATCACGCCACTATCATGCAGAACTCTTCCTTTCATCCCCTCCTTTCCGATATTGCCCTGGGCTCTAATGCACTGATTCATACTATCTAATTAGCCAGGCTTGCTTATTAGTGACTTCTTGATAGTAGACATAAGTGATATAATTTTATACTGAAAATATTTACTGAAACATGTATAGCTACTTTTCTATGTATTCTAATTAGCCAGCTGCTAATTATTCAAATCTGATTTGGATCCAACTACTCCCTGTAGGCTAAGGTTGCTGTATATCCAGAAACGGATGTATTAAGGAGGGCGTGTTGCAGAGCACGACAGTAGATCGACATTCCGGCCCCCTTGCAACCATGATGCTGTTCACACAACTTCCCCTATATAGCTTCCATACCTTCTTCCGGGGATGTCGATTCGACATTGATATCCAAGATGATGACAGCTTTTGATCGTGCTACCCGACCGGACACCAAGGCAATCTTGGACGACAAAACGTGGCATGTAATTCGGCAGTTTACCAATACCATATCCAGCAGACAATCAGTCTGTCTCGAGTCAGGGAGTGTACGGGCGTGTGCAGAATCCCCGCCAAGGGCTGACGAAAGAGACGATGAAAGCAGCGAGGAAACTCATCGCCCCATACAGCGAGCACACAAACGGTTCAAACAGTCTTAACGAGTGTGTAGAGGTAGTATTTCGTAGTTTCAGCTTGAAATGGTTTTTGTTTGCTATCTTATAATACGAAGGACATACAATAGCACTATACCTAATTTCCGGCGCATTACGTGAAAATGGCTGACAGTTATTAGACTACTTGCTCGGTCCAATGTTATATTCTAGGGGGTAATTAGGTAGTGAAACTCCGCCGAGGCGTTTGGTATAAACGACATAATTATCGAGTAGATAACAGCGCTGACTTTACACCGAAGCTGACTTACTTCCGTCGCTACCTGTATGTGTACCAATTTCTTTTCATTTTGAGCAATAGTCACGACTCTGTAGAATAGGTAGATCTAATGTATACTATTGTTAAAACCGACGAGCTAAACTATCTAAGGAGCGTATTTATCCAATTTTTAATATTTATTGTCTGAGTAATATATCATAAAGTGACTATAAGTGTAGTGTTAGGCGATAGAAATGCGTTAGAATAACTCATACCTATAAACTCGTAAGTTATTCTACCTCCTATATTTATTATATTTAGCCATTAAATCCCTTCTTAATTACATCTAAATCCCAGTCTCTATCTTTAATAATTCCTCTAATATAGTGATAGCCTGATCCTAATCCCTAGATTAAGAAGATTAGATACACCAAGGGATAAGCCCAAAAAGGTGTATATTAGTAAGGAGGATAGGGTGTATTCAATATTCTAGTGACTAGCGAGCATTTCAAAGTATAGTGTGTAAATGAAGCTATGTGTGTTGGTAAATGTCTATCCAGCCTTAGACACTCTGTGATCATAGCTGTGAACATTATTACAGGCACGTAGGGTACAAAACCTCCAGAGTGCGTACCACGGAACAAACACTGACCAAAGAAGTGATCACCACGAGAGGTGATCACCAGAATGCTTACGTTGTGATGAACATTAAGATGTTGGGTCGTAACACGAGTGAGCATTCTTAATCAAAGTTTTAGACTCGTTCTTGCCCAAGTTCTGCTTAACCCTAACTTAACGTAGTAGGGCAACGAAGGTGAGTTGACTGTTTATCTTCCTCCTTTTCATCTACTTTATCTTCTACTACTTCACAGAGCCCTTCTTCTACCGCTTGATAGATTTCTCCTCCCACCTGTTCTTCATCTCCACCTCTTCCGTTAAAGGGGATAGTCTACTAAATTTTCAGCTTGAAATTATTTTGTATCAGGTCCTTCTGACTCTTTGCGATATTCTTCTTCCCATTTAATCCTCCTTATGGAACTCTTCGCGAAGATTCTTGGGAGTAATTTTGTTATCTTTGCGTAGAATGCAAAAAACTTTATATACAATGAATCTGAGATTAAGGGCTTACCTTTACCATAGTGATTCTGAAGTCAACGATACCTCTCCTGTTTCGACACTAAATCGGTAATGCTTTCTGGCTATATGCGGTATATGAGAAAGTGCACGTGTCTCTTGAGCAATTATCAGCTTCGAGGGGAAAGGACAACACCTCATATAGCCAGCTGCTCTTCTTTATTCTCTTCCCCTCCCAATGACTGATCCGCCAGTTACCCGATAATAAAAATGCCTCGTCACTCAGAAAGTCTGAAAATTAGAGCTGATTTTAAATACTAAATCATACTATAATATGTCTTGATTAGATTAACACAGTCAATTCTCTGAGACTTATATTGTTAAGGCTGAGACTCGTAATTTTTCACTCTAGCTTCTCTTCTTCGCCCAAATAGGCAGTGTACCCAACGGTTTGTTCTCACTGAGAAGCTTATAATCCTAAATGCTTCAGCTGCCTAGGTATCATCGTTCTCTTCGTTTTACCTTTCCTCTGGTACCTTCACTCTCTTAAGTATAGGGTAGATTTCAAGGTAAAAAAAACCTGGTGTCGGTTTATGCTGCAGAGAGGAGGATAGGAAGTCGTTTTAAGCCGTATGGTCATAAATGGATGGAAAGAAAGGCTTAGCTAAATACATAATTTTGATAATTTGTCAACTATTGGTGATATAAACTATTTGAAAGAGCGTAGTGAAGTAACCTGTTATATCCAGGCGATCATCATAGTGAGCATGTGAGTGCTTACTGAAGCTGAGACTCGTAATTTTAAATTCATATACTCTTTCTCTCCCCAAAAGACAGTGTAACCGCCGTGCTTTCCTAGTATTAATACGGAATGCTACGTCGTATAATGCTCGATTCTTCTTGGGCGTCTAATAAGATATTAATGTAAGCATCTAACCCTCTCAACTTCGCACTAGGAAGCCCACATCGATAATTCCGCGGTTGCCTGTGCATCATTATCCTCGGCGCTGTATTCTTCTTCCTTATACTCCGTAAGTAGAAGTGGACTATGTAAAGTTGATATGACACAAGCCCTTTTCACCGCTAAATCAGTTAAGTAGCTGCTGTACAGTATATTTACGGAATAGATGTGCTATTTATAGAGCCCTTTCCCTCTTCTAGATAGGGAGAGATATGTGAGAGTTACCTAAAGCGGCAATGATACAAATATATCTTAGGGAGCGCAACATTTAGGGTCACGCCCGCCCTCCCTCTTGTTAAATTTGAATCTTCCTAAAGTGGATAAGGTAGCACGCTCTTTATCTAGATATAGGAACAACAAGGGAACATATACGGAGTACGCGTCATTAAATAACCTTGGCATTTTGAGAGAGTTGAAGTAAGATGTCGATCAGCTTATCGGGCTAGATTATGGAGATGATCAGACTCAAGTTATAACCGCCGAGGTGACTATTTAAATACATGTACTTAGGTGGCTGGCTGGCACCGGGCTCAAGTATCAGTCGCCAGTATTGTCCATCTTGCAGATTATAAAACATAGGTATTGTAAAAGAGGATATCCATCGCTGAAATTAATGTTGGGCGTCAAAGTGTATGCTTAGCCAATAGTGGCCTGGTGTTTTCATATTGAGTCAAGGAAAGGCTACAACTATTTGAATACACCATCTTTCAAGGTCCATCATGTTACAGCAGCACATGTACGATATAGCAAGTATGTACGGAGTACTCCGTACGTATTAAGTTAATACTCCGCAAAAAAGAAGAGGCAAAAAAACAACATGCAATGCCCGGGATCCTTCGCCCAGTCGGTCTAATCAATCTGCTCCTAAAAATAGATTTACATGCATCTAAGCGCCTACATAACCTAGTCAGACATCGACCTAGCGGGGTTTGTTGGTTCATTAGACTGATTGGTGCAGATTCTCCCGGATAAAAAGGGGAATGTCTTGCTCTTAAGGGCTGCGATTGGATCGTTTATTGTATGCTCTTATTCATGATCCTGGCAAGTTTCTGGTTGGAGGGGCCGGCCGTCATCCATCGAGCGGCTACAGGAACTTTCTGGGACTCGGACAAGCAGGGCAGCTGATTTTAACTCTTTAAAACTATTTGGCCTCTCAACCGGCTTCTTGGCTTGGCCCTTTTGTTCTTTGTGTCTAACTTTGAACTAGTGGCGACTGATCGCAATCGTTCAAATATTATACAGACCAACTCCAGTATTTTCGCTCAGCAAAGAGTGAATTTTGCAGTCAGATCTTGTAAAGCGATAACACGATCAGCTGAATCAAACGAAGCGCGAAATAGTTTTGCATATCAGCGAACCGAAGAAGGCGACAACACGAAGGTATAAAAGAAAAACATAAAAGGCACACACATCAATAATGGCTGCGAGAAGCATGTTGGCCGCAGTATGGCTTCTTGCTCTTCCGCTTCTTCCGTGGGCGCATACTGTCATTGTCTATCCTGGCTGGCGAGGCGACAATCTCGTTACGAACGATACTTTCCCATATGGCATGCAATGGATGTACCCTTGTAAGCATAGGACACTCTTGTTAGAACTGTGCGCTGAGGCCTTTGTATCGGACGCTGACCAAGCATTTCATTTCATGATCATTAGGTGGAGGAATTTCTCTTACAACGAATCGATCATACTGGTCTACTGAAGGAGGTGCTCTATCATTTCAACCTGGCTGGTTCGTAGGCCATGCGACGGCCATGCTGCAAGTCAACTTGGGTCTTGATACCAAGGGTCCTGATGGCGGTCCGCTAGAGATGCCATATCAAATCGTGCCACCATTCTCGCTCATAGGACCGAGCAACGACCCTTATCCAGGCACAATCTGTCTGGACAAAGTATTAACACCCTCCGATGCGGGCATCAAAGCTGGTGACAACGCGACGATCCAGATTGTCATGACAGCTCAGCATGGCGCCGCCTTGTTTTCTGTAAGCTTTGAACTTCCCCACCTCCCCTTGTACAACAGCAACTCCAATAGAGGCTAACCCAGAGATAAAAAGTGTTCCGACATCACCTTCGTTGAGCCAGGAGACAAACGTATCCCAGCAGTTAACAGTACCAACTGCTTCAATTCAACCGATCTTGGATTTGCCGAAATTCAGACAGCCGTCATCTCGAAAGGCCTTCCAATTGGAGATCTTTAAACCCGTCTAATTCTAGCGCTGTGCCAGTGTATTCGGGCACTGAGTCTGGGCTAGCATCTTGCAAAGTTAGGCACAACGTACAAAACAATGATATAACCATGAGATTTGGGGAAAGAAAAAAAAACCCTCCAGCAAACCATAACTAGGAAATGAAGAAAGGGATGATACCCAGGGGCGCGGTGTCGGATCGTCGACAGAAGAGCGAGGCGGCCGAGAGATCACCAACAGTGAAAGAATAAGGGATTTATTTACTGTATTTTAGAAAAGTAACGATTATTGGGATAACGTCTTTCTTATTGTATGTATATATATATATTCTGTAATATTGATAGAAAAAGATTACTTGAAAAAATCAATGCGACTATATTCCATCTCCTGATGTGATCTGATCAATGGCCCTCTCTCTCACCCTTTTCTTTCCTCTACTGTTACCTAGAACCCTCTTCAGCACTTCCAGAGGTAATAAATGTCCTCTTTTGAGATATGCAAAAACAGTATACGCCGCACCCGCAGAAGCGACGGCCGCAACTGAGATGAGTAACGGCCATTTGAACTGCCGAGGACGGAAGAATATGATTGTTGAGATGTAGGAAAGAAGCTCAAACACGTTCTGCCAGGCCGCCTCGACCGAAGAAAATGCACCACGAAACTCGGCTTCAACATCCTAAAGCGGATTTTGTCAGTCTCATATCCTGACTACGCGCCAAGAATTGGCCTAAAGTTGGGCCAAAAGTTCTCACCTCCTGGATGATGATCTGTATACACATGTCAAGGCCTCTTAACCCAAGACGGCTCAATATTGTCCCGCCTATGAGTCCACCAGCAGAGACAATGGGTTTGTCATCAAATATCCAAAATACTACAGTCCCTGCAGCTAGCATAATAACTTGCCAACTGCTTAACCAAAGGCCCGCCCTTACCGGTCCAATTTGTCCTATTAGCCAAGGCACTACCCAAGTCGCCAGCACCTCAAATAACACACTCAGAGTCCTCGCTATACCGATTTGCGTAGAATCGTAACCAGCTGAGAGTAAGTATGTGACCATTTGACCTGAAAAACTAAGGACAGTAAGATAGAGCAGTGCCCCAGCGATGGAAGGGAGAAACGCGCGGTGATGGAAATAGAAGTTGAAGTTGGCACCAAACCTCTTAAACTCCGACCAGATACGGTTCCAGTTATGTGTGTATCGTCCCTCGGGTTGCCGTGATGATTCGCCACATGCCGGCTCTGGTCGTGGTTTGTGCTTAGTCTCTTGGAGGCTCGAAACACTGTAGTAAACCCGAGCTATGGCAAAGTACTCAAGGACAATCGACAAAACATTCATCACCAAGTTAACCATGATAGCTACTTCGGTCGAGAAACCGTCAATCAAGGCAATGGAGAGAGGACCGAAGAGTTTGCAAAGCAAGTCAATGCGCCGCATTTGCGCGTTCATAGCTATGAGCGCCGCTTGATCCCCTCCTGCTACGACTACAACCTATAAATTTTTCATGAGCTATGCTTTCGAAGACAACGGTTCTGGAGTCCAACTTACCCAGTCTTTCTCGACCGAGATTACATTCATTATTGAGCATAGTTTCTCAATACAAGCTAAGAAAGACAAGAGCACGAGCATGCTAATCTTAACGCTATAACCGAAGGGCAACCTCATGGCAAGGACATAGAAAATAACACAAGATACTGCCACAGCAATCCGCTGAAAGACTTTGAGAGCGTTTAACGGGGAATTATTGAAGAGACCGGTGAATAAACTCACCAATAGATATCCGAACCACTTGGAGGCGATTGCCCGTATCGATATATTGCCCGATAGCCGAGGCAAAGACGATGGCAGAAAGGCCACGCGTCAGCGCATACACAGACATTTGTAGCAATGTCCCCGGAAAGATGGTTGCCAAGTATAGTACAGCTCCGAATTCGAAGACACGAGAGTTCCATGTTGATAAGAAGTGCGATATATAGAGCCTGCGAATAACCTGAACAGGCACTCGGTGTGCAGTTGAAATATCCTCATTCGTCATGTGGTTGAGCAGAGAGCTTCGTTCATTGAGGTGGCTATCCTCTCGAGCAGGCTGATCAGATATCATGGCGAGCAATTGAGTGATGTATCATGATGAATTGTATGAGTGAGTACGATTGAATCAAATCCAACATCTTCTACCATGTTAGAAAAAAAAGAGTTTTCTTTGCCAAGAGTCAAAAGGCCAAGCCCCGCCTAACCCTGTCAAAATCATCGCATCAGCAGGATCTTATATCATGGTTCATCTATGAACGACGAAAATTGATCAATCATCAATTATTCTAACCTATCTCAGATGATATTGTTATACTTAAACAGCATCTACAATGATGTTAGATGTCTAATTGACCTTGTGATAGATAATGGAATTCTTCTCTATAACTTCGCCAGAAAACAGATAGTAGCCATCAGTAAGCCCTATTCTTCTTATTTCCAAGCTCAGTTTCATTCGGATGCTTGCAGATATTTACATCCTCGTCATCTCAGTGGACTGCTAACTGCTATAGGCCGGCCAAGATACACAAATCTTGGGTTGTCTCGGCTACTGGAATCTCTTCATCTGCAACTATATATAATACGAACTATCCAGGGATATGATGACTCAAAGCAATCGTACCTAACTGATTAGCTATGCTTCTAGCTACGATAGCTTCACAACTGTAGATACAATCATGACTGATTGGTTTAGCTTTCTCCTTCTTGACGTCATATTGTCTTTGTTTATTTTCGCTGCTGTGGATGGGTAACACAATGGGGGTCATTTATCTCGCTGCAGCTTCACATCAAAAAGCTGTAGCTGTTGATCCTGCAGACATATATGTAAAAGCCCATGGGTCATATATAGATTAATATCACGCATAATAAATCACATTTGACCCCTCATCCGACCTTGTATCAAACAAAAATGTGCGGTTATTTGCTTTGAGCAAGCAAATCTCCTCTATATATCAGCATTCCACCGCATTTGCGCATTCACTAAATGAGCAAACGAAATGGCAGGCCTGGTGTGACGATTCTGCTGTGTGTCGGGGGGGGGAGAAGCAGCGATAGTTACTTTCCAATTCAAAAAGTTTGCTTTGATGACTCTCAAGATGATTATAATTACCACCGCTTGCACTCCACTTGAAATGTTCCAGATATTAGCCTCATCTCTTATGCAATTTTTTTTTCTTAAAAAAAATACGAGCATCAATTCGAGAGAGTAGTTTATCAGTACAACTCGTATTCTCTTCTAAAAGTCCTTGCAATATTGAAATGTCCTCCTCTTCGTCCTCTTCAACCTCGCGGGGTCAGCGTCGCTCAAGCTCAAGCTCAGGCTCTACAAGTTCCAAGTCTCATAACAGCTCTGAGGGCAACTGGAAGCGTCGTTATTTGCCTATCTCCGAGAATCAAAGCTTACCTTTAAGGTTCTTTGCATATACTGCAGGAGCCACCCTCCCCACAACGATGAAGAAGATGACGAGAAAGATGCCAAAGAATAGGCACAGCACATCAGGGTGGTTCTTCTTCGGACGCGAGACGCAGCTCTCCTGGGTCCTTCAACCTGAGCACCATCAGCGTGGTCGGAGCAGAAGCCCTCGCGATCGGGAGACATACGAGAACAGATCCGCCCCTTTCCAGCCACCACAGCCCATCTTCAACTTCCCCTCCGAAGCACCTCGAGCACCAAAGCAAACAGGAGGATCGGCAGGTATCATTCCCCCTCCCTCGGTGGCCGGGGCTACAGTCACACCAACGCACGGTCACCCAAGACCTTCTGGCTTTTCATTTGGTATTCCCTCAATGGCTAATTTCGCTGGTGGAATCCCCATTCCCATCCCACCTCCAGCAAGAAATTAGAGTCTTGTCTTCTCTATTTTCTGTCTATTATGGGTTTCCATTCTGAATATCTGGTCAAAGGATACATGGTAGGAAGAAGGACTTGCAAAGCTAGTATCCAAAAGGTTGAGATCGTTTCTCGGTGCGGAGGAGACGGTAATGCCGATCACAAAGCCGATCACAAAGAAGAGGTTGAGGCGCTGGCAGTTCCCATTTCATCTGCTTAACATACTGCATGTACATCATTTTTTTATTTTTTTTCAGCCTTTAGCGAAAACTCTACTTCAGGCTAGATAAAATAACACACAAATCAACACAAGAGGGAAAAAAAATACCGACCTGTCATCAACCTCTTTCGTCCATGTTGGTGAGGTGAGACACTAGTGGGGAGGAGACGGGACACTAGCCACAGTTGGCACGCCTGAGTGGCTGTGTACGATATGCCGGATAGGGGGGCTTTCCGCTTCAATCTAGTAAGACAATATTTAGGTAGATCAGTTGGTCGTACCTTGTATCACTCTTAGCACTAAACACTTGACTCAAGATGGTCTCGCATCCAGGCAGCCTTACAAGGCATTCGTAAATATTGAAAAGCTGGATGGGAGACCCCATTGGAGGCTTAAGCTAATGTGCTCTTATGACTCAACCGGCGGTGGAAGCCAATTTTATTTTATTTTCCAGATCGCCTACGATTAGTAATGAGACTATAGAGATATCTTTCTTTTTGAGGGCTACACAGCATAAGTACTGTATGTAGCACTGCGTTAGGTTCTAATATGCTTACCGTGTCTAAGAGCACTTTGAGCGTATGAGCGGGGAAGAGAAGGATTTACCCCTCCATGCTGCTGTCAATGAAGCGTCCGGTTGGTGACATATCTCCCTCCAGGTTCAAAGAGAGAGAAACAGAGAGAGCGCGCGAGGGTCATCCTGATGATGAGCCAAAAAGAAAAAAAAAAGCCATAATTCAAGATGGACAAGCCACCCTTGATGGTACCTGAACTGGCTTTCTGCCTTGCGGTGGTTCAAAAGAGGGCCTCCTATCCCGGGCAGGCAGCCATTCTCCACCACGGCGAGAGTCATCCAACGACCAACCAACTTGTACTTTGCTGCAAACAAACTGGTACAAACGCACTCCACCAATTTTAGGCCGCAGCTTGAGCCGCAGTACTGCATCACGTCAAAATACCCTTAGTTTACTTGGCTCCAATCCTTTGTTCCCGTTTGCAGGCTTATATATAATGTGTGTCCGCATCAGCCTCAAATCTTTATACAACTACAATTACAATCACAAACTATTCCACCTTTCTTTCTGCTTTGGTTGAAAAGTTTGTTCCTCTTAAGGGTTGGTTTGCATGCTCCTATTCCTCTCAGCGGCAGAAATAAACACATACACACATCACCTACCACTTACCATGGATCCATTCATCAATATGTCAGCTGAATTCCCGAATGGGGTTCCTAATCCCCAATTCGCCCTCCTCAATTACCTTTTCCCAGGCTTTTCTGTTTTTACATCAGCTTTGCATACCTACCTTGGTATAGATCTCAATTTCTACATTCCTCTTTTCGTTGGCATCTTTGGCCTGAATTTTATATGGGGTTATTTCAGCACTTCTATATGGGCATGGATAGACGATTATCTCATGTCGTCTTTCCGGGTCCGCACCGATGATGAGATTTACAACATGTTGATGCTATGGATTTCACGACAGAAGTTTTCGCAAAATTCGCGCCGTTTCTTAGTCAATACCGACCTATACTCTCGGAGTAGTTATGTGTGGGGAGGATCAAACGATGACTCTGACGATGAGGATGGAGAGGATGAGGCCCCTGTCGATATGCTAGGCTCAAAACAAAATCTTCACTATACCCCTTCGTTTGGCTCTCATATGTTTTGGTATAAGAGCCGTCCTCTGTTGTTTGAGCGCCATCAAAATCAACAGCAAATAAATTTCCAGAGCGCTAGTGAGCGAGAAGAAATTTCCATCTCCTGCTTTGGCCGAAACCCACGGATTCTCAAGGATCTCCTCTTGGAAGCTCGCCAGCTGTACCTTAGGAAAGATGAACGCAAGACCCTCATCTATCGCAGCTCGAGCGGCACTGCTTATGGGGGAGAGCCCTACTGGCAGCGCAGCATGTCCCGTCCCAACCGCCCCTTCTCTACTGTTATCTTGAATGAGAAGCTGAAGCAGGACCTGATTGACGATGCTGCTGACTATCTCAACCCTGCCACCCGCCGCTGGTATGCGAACCGTGGTATCCCCTATCGACGCGGCTATCTCCTCTATGGTCCCCCGGGCACTGGTAAGAGCTCACTCAGTCTGGCTCTGGCGGGTTACTTTCGGATGAAGATCTACATCGTCAGTCTTAGTTCTATTAATGCCACTGAGGAGGGCCTCACTTCGCTATTCAGCAACCTTCCCACACGTTGTCTCGTGCTTCTTGAAGACATTGACACAGCTGGCCTGACACACACTCGAGAAGAACCAGAACCTACATCTTTTCCCAACTCATCCTTAAACCCCTCAGCGCCACCTTTGCCTACAAATACAAACACGGGATCTGGCGGACGTCTTTCTCTTTCTGGGCTCCTCAACATTCTAGATGGAGTTGCCTCACAAGAGGGACGTCTTCTTGTTATGACTACCAATCACATTGAGAAGTTAGACAAGGCACTCATCCGACCCGGTCGAGTGGACATGGTTGTCCCCTTCAGCCTTGCCGATAAAACTATGGTTCAGTCCATCTTCCGTGCCATCTATGCTCCCTTCGAAAGCGAAATTTCTTCAACTGAAATAGCCAGTCGATCCAAGAGCGGTAGCAACACGCCAAAGCGAATCGAACCCGATGAGGAGGCAAAGGGGAAATGGGCTAAACAGCACGCAGAAATCTCAGAGCGTGTTAAAATTTTATCTCGACAGTTTTCAGCCAAGATTCCCGAATTTGAATTCAGCCCTGCCGAAATTCAAGGCCTCCTCCTTCGGCATAAGCACTCTCCTGACGATGTCCTTGGAGCGACGGACGCTTGGGTTATTCAGACTCGCAAGGATAAGAAAGAGAAGGAGATTCAAGAGGCTGAAAGGAGAAGGAAGGAGCAAGAAGAAGAAGAAAAGAAGGCTAAGGCCAAGGCCGAGGAGAAGCAGAAGAATATTGATGACAACGCAGCAAATACTGAAGACTCAACTCCGAAAGATGACAGCGCAGTTAAGAGCGATGGTGATAAAGCTAAAGAAACTCAACCCACTAGAGAGGAATCTAGCAAGGGAGAGGAGCTGAAGTCTGGGACGACAGAGAATTCCAAAGACGATAAGAAGAACATAGCTTCAGATTCTGAGTATGAACGAGTATAACCAACAACTAGAAGGATATCGGATGCATAGCGCGGCGTTTTGGATGCTTTTATGTTTGCATTGACTAGCATAATAAAGAAAATAAAAATACTACCAGTTTTAACTATCTGTTGTTTGATAGGCCATTAGATTAGGCTTTGTGGTGATCTTGTCAAGGTCGGAGTTATATCGGATAAAGTCCCCAGCTTTTATTCACTCTTACATAATCAGCGACCCTTCGGAACGCTCTCGGTACTCCAAGGTCGGGTAATTTCCATATCCCGAGATGTAGTAGCTCACGCGGGCAAGCAACTCTTTTCTTTCCCAAGTTCCTCCCGGGAAATCCTCTTACACATCGGGAGCTACGATACAACGGAGCATCCAGGCCACTGCGGGGAGCTCAGGGGGCGGCCCCAGCTCAGGGCTCAGGTCCAAACATAAGGGAAAGCTCCTCTCATCCGGCAAATACCGTAAGTGTTCGGGGGGCCGGAGAGGGGCTGAGCCAGTCAAATCCGTCGGTATTGTCGGATGTTTGTTAATAGATGACTGATGGGAAAAGGTTCCGTGTTACCTAGAAACCAAAGCCAAGCCATACATGGGACGGGATTGGGCCAAAGGAGGAAAAATGCAAAGAAAGAAAAAGAAAAATAGAGAAAAGAAAAAGGCCCCAATAGCCTAGAGTAGCCGTTCCTATGTATCGGATAAGACCCCTTCATTTTTGCTGCCGGGACCTGCGTCTAGGTCCGGCCGGATGGCAACGGCGAGTTATGCATCGTCAATTATGCTGTGTCTTGTGATCAATGTCTGTAGTCATGTTCTTTTTCTCCTTCTTTCTTTCTCCTTCTCTTTTCTCTTTATATGTAGTTCTCAAGTTCAATCCTCTTTATTATTATATTCCCCCCCTCCACAGCTACTACATCTTTCCTCTAGTTCTATAGACCCCACGATACCCCGCGTCATCGCCTTTTCATACTTTATACCAAAGTACTCTTTTTCCCCCCCATTAGTCTTCGCGACTTATTTTCTCCAACATTCACATCTTCAATTCAAATTGGTTCAATTGAATGAACTACAAAATACTTGCAGTCACAAAATCAATCCTTTGCTCTAATCGACGACAATTCTAAAAATCGTAGAGTTTGTATTGTTAAAGGAGCTTCTTTCGCTGCTTACCATTGAGCTCAGCTCTCTCCGACCCATTACATCATCATCATTACCCTTTTCGCCAGTATTTTCAAATTCCATCTTCATCATGGCTGAAACGGGCGAAAAAGTCAACACTCACATCATCACACTTACTCGCTTCCTTACTGAAGAGCAAATCAAGCACAAAGAAGCTACTGGTGATTTTACGTATGTTTTCCCCTTCTCCTGTTGGCTTTTGTGGATTTTATTTGCGATCAGTTTTACATCTTATGTATGGCATACAATCACATGTTCAGGCAATAATCAAAGAAAAAAAAATTATGCAAATATCTACAGAAGGGCTCACCTCTCATCCTTGTGATAAAAATACAGGTTACTTTGCCATGCTCTTCAATACTCTTTCAAATCTATCGCGTACTACATCCGTCGCGCTACCCTGATCAACTTGACAGGTCTGGCCGGCTCCTCCAACACTACCGGTGACGAGCAGAAAAAGCTCGACGTCATTTCCAATGACCTCTTCATTGAAGCTATGCGCTCCTGCGGCAAGGTGGCCATGCTAGTATCTGAAGAGGAAGAAACCATCATCCAGTTCCCCAATGCCACTGGCGCTCGCTACATTGTCTCTTGCGACCCTATCGACGGCTCCTCTAATCTCGACGCCGGTGTCTCTGTGGGTACTATTTTTGCCATTCATAAGCTCCCAGATGGCGTCAATGCTGCCAGCAAAGAGGATGTCCTCAAGGCCGGTACCGAGCTAGTTGCTGCTGGTTTCACCATGTACGGCGCTTCCGCTCAGCTAGTCATGACCATGAAGGGAAGCACTGTCAACGGCTTCACACTCGACAACGGCATTGGCGAGTTCATTCTCACTCATCCTGACATGCGCATTCCCAAGTCGCGTGCCATCTATTCCGTCAACGAGGGTAATTCACTATACTGGGCCAACAATACCATCAACTACTTCAACTCTCTCAAGCAGGCCCAATCCAACGGCAAGCCTTATAGCGCTCGTTACATTGGTAGTATGGTCGCCGATGCCTACCGTACGCTTCTGTACGGAGGTCTCTTTGCATACCCTGCGGACAAGAAGAGCCCCAAAGGCAAACTTCGTATCCTTTATGAATGCGCACCTATGGCCATGGTTTTCGAGAACGGTGAGTTCCTATCTTTCCTTCATCGTTCTCAGCTTTCCTCACTGTACTAACTTTGATTCGCGATAGCTGGTGGCCAAGCCGTTGACGACAACATGAACAGAATGCTGGAAGTTGTACCTGAGCACATCCATGACCGGTCAGGTATCTTCATGGGCAGCTATGATGAAATCGAGAAAGTCAAGTCGTTCCACAAATAATAATAAAAATTGAGAAGAGGGGGTGGGAAAGCGTGAAGAAGAAGAATTTGCATCACAGTTCGTTGATTTGCATCAAAGGGGTGCAATCACATAGCATTCATGTCTTAAATAAGTGAAGCTAATCATTTTAAGCTATAATTACAAAATCTTTAGATGATAAGATTTACTTCAACTGTGACTATACCAAAAAGATTTTTGCGAAAGAAGTGAGAAAATTAAGAAACTCACCTTCAGAAATTTACCAGAGTCTGAGAACCAAATTTGGCGTACTCTTTCACCACTCTTGATAGTCCTTTCTATCTTCATACTGCTCATCATATTTGGCTAGGGTAAGGGGCATGCTAGACCAGACACCTTTAGAAACCAAAAGCCGCAAACGCAGGACTAATGAAGGATAAGACAGGAGCTGCGAGGATAACTAGAAGGCGAAGATGAGCCAAGGGCCTGTTGGATGGGTAGCCAGGCGAGGACGTCAGCTGTAAAACCCAAAGAGCTTGCATCAAAAACGTAAAAGAGAAACGAACAAGAATGTGGCGAATAGGGTCGAGCCGAGAATCGTGGCCGGTTGTGACAATCCGGTGAAAGAGCTAGACGGCTGGAAGAGTAACCAGTTTCATTATCTCTTTTATTAAGCATGCACAGTATCCGGGATAAACCCTCGGCTTGGTGATTACGAAACTTTTTAAAAGAATGCGGAGTAAAAAAAAAATTGAATGAATGAATGAGGAGAGAGAGCTCACGTCGAATACCCACACGGCAGTCATCACTGTAAGAACAGAACAGCTTTGTCTCCCACTCCATGCACTCGCCGCTCCCCCTTCCCAGTATTTCAAATAAGCTCGGTAGGGCTGGAAGCTTGTTCGCACCGGATGCGAAAGCCGAAGCTCGAGCTCTCAACGCGGGGAGATATAAGCTTAGTGCACAGACAGCCAGGAAGGGTGACGGACCCAGATATGTCAGAGAAGCGCTCCAAGCTACCGAAGATGGAGGGAATTGCCACGACGCCTTAGATAGCAAAGGCGGTGGCGAAGCCGGGGCGGTGGATCGCAAGAAGGGGGGGGGGCGAAAGTTGGTGATGTGGAGGAGGAGGTTGAGGAGGAGTGGCATGATTTTAGGTGGTTGGAGTCTGATTATGTGTGGTGGTAAGAATTCAAAAAAAAATTATATAATAAATAAAATAAATAAAGAAGGGGTGAGAAATAAAGAAAGTAAGCGGAAAAAAGAAACAAAAAGAATATCAAACCCAAAAAGAAAAAAAATCTTGTTTTACAGAAGAGAGAAATCTATCTAAGAAAAAGAGGAAAAAAAAAAAAAGATTCACAAATTGAATGCTGTAGTCACTGACATCTGCTCAGTATATTCACCAGCCAGTTAAAGATATATATATTAGAATAGCAAAAGAGAAATCGTTAAAAAAAGTATCTGGTGCTGAACGAGTGACTCGATCCGAATATTTGATCGATTGTGTAGATTATTATTCGAAGGTTGATAGGTGTTAGGTAGGTGGGTAATTCTGTGCGAAATCAACTGCTTCATAGTAGTAGTCGTACCTTCAATCCAATCTCTCAAATCAAACCACATAGCAATATTTGCAGCCAATTACGCTGACGAGTCTTCGGTTTCTTCGACACCGCAGTTACAGCAACAGCAGCTTTAGCATCCTCATCCTCATCCTCATCCTCATTCTCATCCTCATCCTCATCCTCACCCTCATCATCCGCAACTTCTCTCCATGCAGCAATAGCATGAATCTCAAGGGAGAAATCTCCCTCTTGGCTTCCAAAGAAACTATACTCACCCCCTTTATTAGCCACCGAACCTCTGCAACGTATCATTTTCGCGTCAGAGTAAGCAAAGTAACCTTACCTTCGCATCATCAACCCAACCCGTTTAATAGTAGACAAATCCAACGGCTTCGCATCAGGCTTCGGCCTACCTCGGTATGTCGGCTTAAACTCACTCCACGGCAAGTAGACGTTCTTCAGATTCAAATCTGACCCGTCTTTGCTCACTGTAAACTCAGCCTCCCAGCTAATTCCAGCTTCCTCACGCCCATCATCTCTCCGCTGAGGTATCTCATCTTTGAGTGTTAAAGCATATCGTTTCCTGTCTGCTTGGGCCACCGCAACGACAATGCCCCCCTCATAGCCAGATAAGTCCCAATCCAACACGCCCAAGCTATGCTGTGATGCGAAGCCCGCGCCACCTAGGGTCTTGGTATCAAGATTCCCGTAAAATCGAGCCTTCTCAGGATTGATCACAAACAAGTGGGACTGGCTGGCGCCTCCGCGAACGCGGTCATCAGAAGTGACCCATAGCGAAGAATCCCAAGGTCTTTTCGGTTGGCGACACCCGAAATGATGGTTTTCAGTTAGCCATAAGACCTTTCTTTTTACATATTTGCTGCTACTAATCCCATTTCAAACTTTAAAAGAGGTGGGGGGAAAAGAGGCTGGTGTTGTGTCTGCGAAGATAGACAAGACCTAGAGATAGGTAGGAGCAGGAAGCAAGTCGCCACAGTCTAGATCTCCAAAATCCGACCACTTGATTTCCCCATTATTAAGGCAATGTAGAATCAGACACATGGGTAGTATGAAATCGTTCCCGTGGTGAATATCGAAGAGGGGTGAGAAAAAGGATCAAAGGAAGCCACCGCAAAGTAAAACCATGGAGACAGCGAATAAAAGACATGGATTAAAAGAAAAACCAAAGGGGAGGACGTCTCTTACTGGTCTCCACCATACAAATAGAGGAATTGCTGCCGAGCAGAGTCTTGCATTGTAGCAAAAAAAAACAAAGGGCGCGGACGATTCACAATGTGGAATTATTGGCCAAATGCGCAACAAAAGTTATCAAGTTGAAGCTCAATAGTAGTAGCTGATTCATTCTAGGCAAGTTTAGTAAGAGTCACTAAGGCAAGGTAGGCAGAAAGCGGATACTCCGATCGGCGGATGACAAAACAATTATCGGAGTAAGAAAACTCCGATCTTGGAATCAAAACCTTAACTTGTAGGGCAACTAGATCCAACAGACGACAAGACGAAGAGCAGCCAAAACCACATGGCAAATCTTCTTCTCCCATCTTCTTCTCCTTCTTCTTCTTCTTCTTCTCTTCCTAAGAAAATAGCAAAAGTTAGAAAAACGCCCATGAGCTCATCCCACGTGTTTGATGGGTGGCACACACACGCGCACACACAAACATCTCAAATACTTTTGCTACTCCGGTTTTACGATATCTCCCCCCCCCATCGCCACATTTCCTCTCTCCGTTTTCTCCGACCCCAAAAAAAAAAAACTTCCCGCAAAATCTCGCCGCTGAAATGGAAGGAGAGAAAAAGGCTACAAGCCTTCGCCCTTTGTTGTGCCCTATGAATACCGCCCAGTGCAAAGTGGCGCTACTATTTTTCACCGCTGCGGCCGCAAACAAACTATTTGTAGAGGTGGTGACTTGTTTTTAGGCCGTTCACATGGCAAATAGCCAGTTAATTACAAGCCACGTATCCTAGCGTAGCCGGCTCGTCCGTCGGAAGTTAAGTCACAATGTCATTGAGAGCTTGTCACAATGTCATTGAGAAAGCTCTCAAGGGATATTTGCTTCAAGCTCTCAAGAATATGCTTCAGTTCCTCCAAAATTCAGGATCTCACACAAAAGTCAGGATAAGAAAAAGAAAAAATTGAAGTCAAAATAATAATTTTTTTAAAATTGTATTTTGAGCACATTTTTAGTACTCAGTCCGTAGTATTCCGGCGAGGATATCTAGTATAATCCAGAAGAAAAATAAATAATAAAAACACAAAACAAAAGAAGTTGTATATCCAACAAAACCCGTTACTTATAACAGGTAACCAAATCAGATGAGACGTTATCACATCAATTCCATTGCTCCTTGGAACGCCCGCCAACCGAATCCCATCTTTCAAGTCATCCCAATTTCCTCCTTCATAAAAGTCACAAAAAAAAATAGGTTGGTAACACAAAATATTTGAGCTCAAAATGCTCCCCAAGAAGAATGAACGAGACCCACAATCGCGCCATGCTATTTGTCCTCATAAAATATTCGCACTGCTCGTGCCAAGAGACCCCCCCGTCCGCAAACCAGAAATCATTTTTTCGTGATATCAAATCACCGCCAAGAGGCGGGAGAAGAATTGAATAAATAGTTGTTTTGTGATGTTAAGTTGGTGGGGTGTAGTAGTAAATATGTACATCGATGTATGGATGATGAAAATGATGGCGGTGATAATTGAGTAAAAGTTTGCAAATGAAATTCTGGTTTTTTATTTAATGTTGAGGGTGGATCATAGCAGGAGATCCGGGCATAGATAGCGGAGTAGTAGGATACTCGAAGCCCGTCTCAGAGCAGGCAGCAGAGTGGTCGTATGAGTGCGACAGAGGAGGAGTCTGAGCATTCAGAATCAGCAACGCAGATCCCGAGAGTATGAGAGATGCCTGGCTGAACTCACCAGAGGGTTGGAAGGGTCGTAGGGTGTAGGCATGCCCATGTCGTGAGTCGGCATAAAACCGTAGCCAATGTATGGGCTCATCACATTGTCAGGATACATCTCCCGCTTAATAGGCTCGTTGTAGTGACCCAGAGGGGGCAGTGAGGCGGGCATGGCAGTAGCTGTCATGTAGTTGGGGTATGCCTCAGTAGTGGTCATAGTAGGATAAGTGTGAGCGGAGCCATAAGGGTTGATGAGCACCTCGTCGGGAGCTGGGTAAGTTGTGTAGGAGAAGACGGGCGGCGTGTTGGATCGCTCGCGCTCGTCATGGTGATGGTAGGTAGGAGGGGCAAAAGCAAGCTCCTCGTGGGACTCCATAGGAGGAGTGAATTGGCCCTGAGAAACGATGGTCTTGGGCGGTGTCGGGAGCCGACCAGGAGCAGGAGCAGGTGCATGGTGCATCTTTTGTGCTTTGCTCACAGATTGACGCTTGGTGACTTTGTTGGGGCTGGTGGACTGGTGGCTAACTGGCGAAGGCTGCTTCTCAGCATCACCTTCTTCGGATCCAGCGCGGCGCTCAAGGTCCTCCAGACGGCGCTTAAGCTTCTTGCCTGTAAATGCGTATTAGCTACCCAAAACTCGTTTTTCCAATGCCTTGTCCATGAATGGTTTTTTTTTTTTATTGACATACGGTAGTTGCGCTGGGCAATGCGGTTCTGTATCCTTCTGCGCTCAGCAAGATCTGAGATCCTGGTCCAGTCCTCATCAGGGTGGGCAGAGCTGCTAAAGGCGCTGCTGGTACCGTGGTTTGAGCTGTGCCTAGGAGGGGGAGCCGGAGCCGGAGCCGGGACTGCGGCGTAGGCATAAGGATGTTGTTGTGAGATAGCGTACATGGCCATTGTGACGGTTGTGTATAGAAAGTTTTGAAGGTGTATTAAAAAAAAAAAGATATGTAAGGGAGGGGGGGAAGTCGAATATGGAGGGGTTGAGAGCAAAGACACTCTCGCTTATAGATTTTATGGTTGCTTGGCGTTTGGTAGACAAGTAGAGAGAGATGTATAAAGATAGATGATGGAGATGAAGAATATCGATTGGTATTGTATAGCAGATGCAATGGCAGATGCAAAACTGCAGATTGTTTGCTGAACAGTTGTGGGATCGGAATGGTTATGACGGGCTGAGCAGATGGGAGGACGACGAGAGTTAAATACTAAGTGGTCGACTTATCTGTGTCTGTTCGGAAGCTCTGCTCTGTATGCAACGAGACCCTGCAGGGCTGCATGGGGCCAGGCTTCATGGCTTGGTGATGAAGCCCAGCAAGGCTCGTGCTATGTAAATTAGCGTTGTTCTTGGTCTGGAAGTTGAGGAGGGGTGTGTGGAAGCTGTGACAAGCCCATCCCGTCCACTCGAGGATAGACGATCTATGCCATGGACCACCTCTGCCTGGTATTGCTGGGGTTTATTTGAAGGGGAAGGGGGGAGGCGTGTAGGAGGCATTTGGGGGGGGAGTAGGCGCATCTTGTCTGTGTCTAGTGTCTGTCCTTGTCTTTCCCACAGGGGTGGATGACAGGAGTGGGCGGAGGGGGGGTGCAGAAAGTGTAGGCGATGGTGTGGGACCTGCGAGTGGGTTAGAACGGATAAAGCGGGGATCTAAAAGTAGAGAATGGAAGAGAGGGGGGGGGTGTGGCGCAAGCCGACAGTCTCTAAGGGACACGGGGCAGGGACTCCCGGGAGGTACTTTTATTAGTGCCAGTGCTTTTATTAGTGCCAGTGCTGGGCCCCCCTTCTAGTCTCTCTCTCTTTCCCAGTAGTGTGTTCTGGTCTAGCAAGCCGCCAAGTTTGCTACGTACCAATGTGCCCACATGGCTCAAGAAGTACGGAGCACTTCGTATGTACTTTATCTACTCTTAGTTAGAAGACTTTGTTTTGTAATAAGAGCTAAATTTGCCCAATTTTAGAACACAAGACAAATTGTTATGCCCCATCTGGCAAGCATTCATAGCCGCTGGTCATTGGCTCTGGGCCTCTGGCTCTTTTCTTGCGCTGCCACCCGGCCTCCCAGCTTCCCGCGGGGCCCAGCAAAGCAACAAAAACTATTCCGCCTCTTCCCCCCCCCTTTTAATGATTTGGCAGGGTGCGACAGCCGAAGCTTGGAGGCCGGAGGCCGGGGGAATTGTTAGACCCTCTCCGCCTTTCTGCGCGGCGAATAACCACTAACTACTATGAAGTTAACGGAAAAAAAAAGATAATGCCTACTTACTTGTACTACAAAGAACTTGGAGCACCAAATTACCATTTTCTAAATACCGCGTGCCCACAGCTAATCGCTATAGCATTACGAAGAACTTAGTGCAATAGGTTTGATAGATAGGGGGCGAGGGCCGGTAGGGCATTGCAATTACCTTTGATACTAGTTAACCTCCATACCTAGTAGTAGGACCAAGCCAATAAGTACTAGGCCATGCCATCCTTTAGGCGATGGAATGTCGTCGTCTTTCGTCATAGGGCTGCGCTGACATGCCTCTGTGATTCCATTTGATCCTGAAAAAGCGCGCCTATTAAGGCACAAGCGCAAGCTTCCTTCTTAGTTCTTCTTCTAGACGTTCAAAACGTTGCATACATATTATTTGCCCAGAAAGGAACAAGAAACGGGTAAGGCAAACGCTATACTCCCTCCCTCTCCAGTAACTGTAAAAAAAGTATCTCGGACGAAATCGCATCTGGCTATCCTGGTCCAGGCATTGGTCAATCACCTGATAGGAAGGTTTGCCGCCACTTGTTAGAAGGGGGAAATAAAATGCTGGCGGACCTTTTGCCGGTGGCTTTTTTTCCCCCTCCCTCCCTATGACAGTTTGTTGTCACTCTCACAAAGGACGAGCCTTTTTTTTTTTTTTTTTTTTTTTTTTTTTTTTTTTTTTAGTTGTGTAACTTGGTAGCCCGCTCTGGAACGCACGCAAACGATGGCGCCAGTGGTTGCTTTCTTTAGGCTTTTTGCCAAGGACAAGTATAATTGCTATTACAGATACAGTATGAAGGCGAATCTAGACCAAAGGAAAAAGAAAAAAAAGAAAAAAAAAAAAAAAACATTGGCGTCTCTTTTGGCACCGCTTCAAAGCTCAAAGTCACAATGTGTTCCTTGCCCTGTATAATTGTAAAATCGTACCAAAAAAAAAAAAATACTCTTTGTTTTTGTACGAGTAACGGAATTCCAGGCCGAATCGGCACCCAGGGGATCTCCCCCCTTCCAATGTTGCTGCTTTGCTGGATGCGCTCTTTCGGTGTCCTGCTCCGCTTATGGTTCGACACATGGCCCAATACTGTGGCAGCACGAATAATTGAAGGGGGCGATTTCTTCGTTAACTCACCTTGTCACCGGAGTCTTCAAAAATGCCCGTCAAAGGGGATATTCATGCGCATAATCATGCTTAGTAGCACAGACTAGTTTTTTTTTTTTTTTTTTTTTTTTTTTTTTTTTTTTTTTTTTTGTACTTCGTATACAAAACCAAACTCCGAAATACTGGCTAATAACCTTTCAAATGGCTGGTGGCGGTGGACGAGATTTCTCATTCTCCTCCCCTTTCCCCCGCCTCCTTCAAAATCAGTAGGTGCTACATAATAAATACTAAGCAAACGAAATAGTACTCTGTAGAAGCAGGCAAGAGAAGAGTATGGAGTACTCCATGGTGGCGTTGTCGTAGGGCTCATTCTACTCCGCTCGTAGGGCGAAATGGGCTTCAACAAGTTGCTACGGCACATCAGTGGTGGCATCCATCCATCCATCCTATTTCTGAGTACCGAACCAACAACGGCCGGACGGACGTAAGTTTAAGTTGCGGCACCCAGACAAGGAATAATAATAATAAAAAAAAGGAGGGAAAAAAAAAACCGGCTTTTAAACACGGCAAAACGGTTGTCGGCGCCGTGATATAAGGCAACCGCGAAGTACGGAGCATTGGGCTAAGGTAATCAACCCACGCAAACGGTAACGCCCCTGGCGGCGTGGCGTTCCCTTTCATCCCGAGACAACGGCCGACGTCAAATGAAAGGGAGCGGTTTGACAAAAGCCATTGCACACCATGATAGGCGAATCTTGGCCAAAACGTTAATGGTGACGGTTTAGTGGGTTAACGATAGCCTCGTAGGGCAACACAAAGTTATGATTACAGGTCAACCAAACGCTCGGCTGTCGCTAAAAGAGCGAAAAAAAAAGCACTGCCCACTTGTCCCCAAATCTCAAGATTGATTTCCCCCCCTTGTACATGGACTCTCTCTCTCTCTCTCTCTTTTTTTTCCCCCCCCCTCCCTCTCATGCTCCTCTTCTTTAACGGATATTTAGCATTCCGAACAGCTTTTAAATCTCTAGCGGATATGGGGGGGGGGAATTGAGGTGTGTAGTGCGAGAGGGGGGTAAGGGGGGCGTGGACGTCCTGACCTTCGATTTGAGTTGAGCACAGGACAACACAGACCACACTCGCATAAGGAAAGGAAAACCATTTGAAGCCAGGCTTGGGCTCAGCCATCACGGAGGCTCTCGCTGCCGGCTGGCGGTGTCCCACAGAACTTTGTTCAAAAAGGGCGCCGCCAAAGGTTGAGACTAAAACGTTGAATTCAGCCTAACGCGTGGCCGCACACGTGCTTGAGTTGAGTAATGGCAGCTATTTTTGGCCAACCATTACCAAAGCTTTGCCAAAGACTATCGGTAGTGGACTAGGCCCTGTGATTGGCTCCAAGGTGACTGGACTTCAACTAGGTCTCCATGAATGTCTCCAAGCCCCGCCTCTTCCCTGCATCCCCTGCATCAAAACTTACTTGTACAAGTTATTTGCGTCTATACTTGTACGGAGTAGGAAGTACCGTAGATTTGGGCAAGACTGCATTGCTTTCACACGTTTACTTTTACATTCTAGCAGATAGGCCCTCCAAAAGAGCCGCGGACAAGCGCCGAGCACCCC